>JAUZST010000740.1:122163-136622 GCA_034779995.1 Parotocinclus haroldoi
TATATATATATATAATTTACTTACCTTTGTAGTTAATTTTGAAACCAATGGAACCCAAACTTTCATCAGACTGAAGATGGAGCCACATCTGATAGGTCATGCTGACAATAAGGTCAGGAACAAAGCTCCCTGTCAGCCTGAGGTAACAAGATACAAGTCAGAAGTACATAATAAAAAAGTGCTACACTGGTCAGCAAAGGTGGTTTTGTTTCAACACCAATGACTGTAAAGTAGTAAAGTAAAGTCAACATCACAACTTTAGGTTGCATGGTAAGAAAGATAAAAGAATAGTTCAAGCTAAATTGTTAATCAGCAAAACTTCAATTATGTTTTAACATTTAATAAGAAGCTAAATGCAATCAATATGTATCCAGGGTCTTTTATCCAAGTTTTATTTTCATTTTGTTAGACAAAAACATTTCTGTTGTAACGTTCTGAGCCAGTACCACTGTGTTACACATACATTATAGAATATTAGGAAAGAAAATACCATCTAAAAATGTGGTCCATATATAGTAAAAGTAAAATACAATACAAAGTGAATCAATAAAGAAACTATGTTTAGTTGATATTGCACTTATGATGGGTATTGCACATAAGGGAGTAATTGCCTATTTGCACAAGTAGTTTTTGAGTTCTTATTGCACATGTAATAGTGATGAGGCCGGACAGTGTCCCCTGTTTAAGCTCAGATTTAGTACTAAAAAATCTCTTGGGAAATAACTGATTTTGAACATATTAGCTCAGGAATAAATGGCTGTATGATGCCTTCCTGATGGTAGGAGAACAAACAGGCTATTGCCATAAATGATGAATGATTCTGATTGCTGTCTTTAGGCAGTGCTGTCTATATATGTTATGTATGGTCAGTAGTTCTAGTTTCATCATGTGTTGTACTGATTTGATTTAGTCATAAATCTCCCTACAATACACCTGTAAAAGTTTCTCCCATAAACCTTATTTGTTCATGCTCAGCATTATGCTTTTGCATGCCACTCTGATAGGTCAATTCTTAGTACAAGACAAACAAACAAATAAACAAACAAAATAAAATGCATGGCCCTTAAGAAATGTTGTGATAATGAGAACTGTTAAAGAAATATTTTAAATAGAAATATTTTTAAAATAACTACTTAATGTATAATGTAAACAGTTTCTCATTGTTTAAAACTGTATCAATTCAAATACTATGCTACAGAATAATCTGTAAAAAGGCTTCATTACTGACTGCACATGTCAAACAGATGGTAGGACAGAGACACTTACACTTGCAGGATTGTCTGAGGGTCCCCCACTTCACCACCATCTCCAATCGTTAGTGTATCATAAGCAAGCTCAAGATCAAACTCTTCAAAGTTAATCTGTATCACCTGTAAAGACAAACCTTGCTGTAATCAAATGACCAATTAGAGTCGTTTCAGTGATCTGTTCTGTAATCTAACTTGAAGTGTTAACATGTACTTTAAAGCAAAGAGCTTGGTGTTTAGAATGTAAGTGGCGACATAAATTGGAGGTATTTAAGATTGCATGGAGGGATAGCATGGCAGAGTATAAACAGACCCTTAGCAAAGTTTAAACTATGTATTTTTCCTCAATCATAGAGAAAAAAAATAATAATCATATTTATTTAATACAGTCTCCAGATGAACTAAAAATATCATAAAGTTCAGCGTGATTTTAACAGTATTGACTTTCTTTAACGGTAAGATATAGAATATGATATATTGGCATAAAACTAAATTTTCATCACATCACTTATTTATTCAGCAATCTTTCAGATGTAGCACTACTGTAGTGTAAAGCTAGTTTATGACGATAGATAGAAAGTCTTTTACTCCAGTTACTAATACTGAACTGTCCTCACTGATCAGCTGCAGTCACAGTCAGCAGCATGCCAGTTAGATCCAATTCTTACATATTTCCTCAAATAATTAATACCTAGTATTATAGAACCACTGCTTTTTATTTTTAATTCATGCCTCACCTTTGGTTATGTGCCAAAATCATTTAAATGTACCGTAGTTAAACCACTGAGTAAGAAAGCTTACAAAAAAGAAAGCTTAATTACAGACCAGTTTCAAATCTTTCCTCCCCAAAAAGCTGTCTATCAGCAGTTCTGTAGTTACCTCCAAAGTATATATGAAACATTTCAGTCAGGTTTCAGGCCCCATCATAGTACTGAAACAGCATTAATTAAGGTACTTAATGATCTATTAATATCATCAGATAATGGTGTTTAATTTCTCGTTATATAAGATTTATGTGCAACATTTGACAGTATATATAACTTAATCTTACTGAATAGGCTAGAAAACACTATAGGTATTAAGGGACTGGCACTTCATTCAGTTCAAATCAGTTTGTGTATGTAAATAATCAACACAAAAAGTGAATTTAAGCAGGCATTTGATTAGATTTGGACTGGAATCCATCTGGTCATCCTGGAGGTGTGTTTTGGGGTTGTTATGTTGGAATACTGCCCAGTTTCTGAAGGGAGGTGATCTTGCTCTGTATGTCACAGTACATGTTTTCATTCATTGTGAACTGTAGAATCTTAAAATTAACTGTAGCTTTCTACAGCCGGCAGCACTCATGCAGCCCCAAACACCACACGCTTGACACCATCTTCACAAAATAAGTTTATCTTGGTCTCATTAGATAACAGGACAGCACAGCTCCAGTAATCCATGTCCTTAGACTGCTTGTCTTCAGCAAACAGGCTTTCTTGTGCATCATCTTTAGAAGAGGCTTCATTTCAGGGACAGTCATGCAAACCAATTTCATACAGTGTCCGTGTGCAGCATATGGCCTGAGCACTGACAGGCTGACCCCCCACCACTTTAACCTTAGCAGCAATGCTGGCAGCAGGGCTACATATATTTTCAAAAGCAACCTCTGGATATTCCGCTGAGCACATGCACTCAACTTCATTGGCTGACCATGCCGAGGCCTGTTCTTAGTGGAATCTGTCCTGATAAACGTATGTATGGTCCTCACTACTGTGATGCAGCTTACTTTCAGGGTGTTGGAAATCTTCTTATAGTCTAGGCCTAATGTGGCCATTTTCACTTAGGGGTGTACTCACTTTTATTGCCAGTGAATTAGACATTAACGGCTGTTATTTTTAGGGCACTGTTTTGCTAAATTTACACTGTTATACAAGTTGTAGATGGTATACTTTACATTACATTAAAGTGCCATGTTTTAAGTGTTGTTCCAAGAAAGTTCATAATAAAATAATTACAGAAATGTGAAGGATGAACACATGAAAGGAGTTCACAATGAAAAAAACTGTGCTGTACTGACTAACTAGTATAGTTTACTTAGTATAGTTGATTGATAGGGAATCAAATCCATATAAATGAGAACGCATTCACTTTCACTCAGTAATAAAATAATATTGCTAATAAAATGAATATTAATAATGAATATTACTAATACAAATATTACATTTATTACAAGTGCAAATGTCATGTAGATGGCAGTGGTGCAATTTTTAACAGTCACCTCACACCTCTAGCACACCTCACACCTCTGGCTTGAATCTAACCACAAACTCCATACATGAGGAGCCTACATGTTCTCCCTGTGTTTATTCGGGGTACTCCAGTTTCTACAGACATGTGAGTTAGGTTAAATGGTGTTTCTAAAGAGCGATTAGAGTGTAAGTGTGTGTATGAATGTGTGAGTTTGTGTATGAATGTGCAAGTGTGTGTGCCTCATGGTGGATTGGTGCGTGTTCCTGCTGACTTTCCTGCACCCGCACCCCTGGCCTGGTTTAAATGGATAAGAAATTGAGAGAATTATATACACTTTTTATATGGACTTACCAGTTGAGTACCTTAGCAAATTAAAACATCTTTTATCTATCGAGTTGCACAGTGTTTCTATTTATTTCCCTGCGGACATTCTCAGGGATTCTTCTGATGCTTGAAGTAATCTCCCTCTTCCACTAATGGAATTCTCATACTGCAAAAACACTAACCTAACTTTTTGCGCTCAGTATTGAAATTTGATTTGCTCACTATAAAATGTGACATACAGAATATGAATTTAAATGTAATAAATGTGTTCTGCAGGCTAATAGGCTAATATATTGACAGGTCTGAATTTTCTGCATAGCAGAGCTACAAGATATATCCTATAAATTCACTCATACAGGCTCAGGACAGTGGTGCATGCTATTAACCTTAAACCACAGGTTTTATACATTTACAGTACATTTTACATTTACATATTATAGCTGCCAGGGGATGATGCTCAAGAAAACTCTGTTGCCAGAATGGATATTTGCTAAGTTTATTATTTTTTTTATTTAAACCAAGCATTAACCAAAACCAAGGGTTTATCAGTCAAGCTACCAATTTAATTTTAATTATTTATCACAAGACGACCACTTAAATGTAATTACGATTTCAGGTTCCCTAGGGCATAGATATTCTCATTTTTCTCAGATTATGCTTGCAGAATTGGATCTGTAATCACTTTCAGTCCACTGCACCACCTGCTGCACATTGTCCTGCTGGAATTTACAATCAGCATAATGCTTAGAACTCAAGCAGCACTTCAGACACGTTCACAGACAGACAGAAGTTAAAGTTAAAGCATGTATACTGATGATAGTATAGTTTTTTATGTCATAGGAATAAAAGTATGATAAAGGGTGACGCAAATACTTCTTAAAGTAAAAGTCTTAGGTCTGAGCTTGCCCTCCCTAAAAGGTATGTAGATCATAATAAATGACTGTTTCTATTGAAAACTTTGTAACAAATTATTTGTTTTTGTGAGTAATGCAATTTAATAATGCATTTTCACACAAAATGTAGCACTGTTAACTGGATAGTGTTAATAAGGGGAATGCCATTTAAGCTAGCAGGAGGTAAAATCAATTTTGTCAGAAATGTTTCTCTTGTGCAGCCCTTTTTGACAACATAGTTCCTTAATTGTTTGTGTTTTGGAAGCACAGATACACCAGATGCCCTCCCTGTTGCAACTCAACCTTTTCTACTAAGGCTTGGAATCTGTACCAACTACAGTGTCTGGGCACTCACACTGAAACAATTATGAGACCAAATCTTTCCTAACCTAATGCATGTCTCTGGACTTTGGTTGCAAACCAGAGTACACATAGAAAATTCAGATGGACACAGAGAAAGCATGCAAACACTACACAAATGAAGACTGGGGTTGAGATCATACTGGGAACCTCTGGAGTTGTGAGGTAATTGCGATAACCACTTTCACTGCTATGCTGCCCAAGGACATTCCCTTGTAATAACATTTATTAACTATACAGTGAGTGGCCACCTGCCTATTCACAATTGTGTATTCCGAGTTAGGGTCAAGGAAAGGTCAGCTTAGCTGACTGGTGCACAGGGTGCAGGGTAGGAACATCAATTAAAATAATAAACGTCTTTGGAATGTGGGAGGAAACCGGAGTACCAAGAGAAAACCCACGCAGGCACAGGGAGGACATGTAGATTCCACACAGCCCAATGTCAAAATTAAACTGGGGATTTCAGAGCTGTGAGGCAGCAGTGCTAATCACTGCACCACTGTGATACCCAAATGGAGCTTACCTGTAGCTTGTGGTTTATTAATAGCCTGATGTCTATATGGTGGAGCAACTACAGGGATACTGAGGGCTATTTTTCAAAATGTATTTATTCCATTAACAAACTGCTTACATTGATGTCTAGAAACAATTAGGTGATACTTTTCTTTGAAAATTGAATCTAAAGCAGTAATTCCACAAACCAACACATTTTCTTTACAATTCCTCAACTTAGTAATCACTCCATGTAGCTTTCTTCTCATCACTGGAAGAAAGTCTGTCATGTTATCAATTCATTAAAAATGCCTTTCTATCTTTACATTATATTTCCTTTGCTATCTTCCTTGTAAACTTATATCCCTACCGAACTGGATTGTCTGTATATACACTGGTCACAAAAAGTAGGAAGGGGATATTTAATTATCTGATAATTCATTTTGAAATCCCTTACATTTTGTAAGCAGCATATAACTATTTCCTTCTTAATAGTTTGTGTGCTATTAAATTCATCTCAAACTTGCTTGTTTTCATATCAGATATCATATCATATCACTTTGTCTTTATGGCTTGCTCCCTTTTAATCTCACTCTATTTTTAAGGTTGCTTGATTATATTGCTTATTAAAATGCTATTATTTTATCTTTAAATGTTTCTTTTTCCCCTTTAGCCCATGCACACATGAACAGTTACTAATTACTGTGTTTGCATTACTCTTTGCAATGTAAAAAATGCAAATACATGAGTTGTGGTGTGGTTCTTTTAAATACCTTAGTGTTTGGAGTTCTAAACACCACAGTATCACAACTGGACTGAAAATAGGCCAATCAAAAATATCTAGCCACCACACTGATGAAGGTTTAGAAAACGCAAACAAAACACAAAATCTATAGTACTGTGCAAATGTATCATGCAATATTGTATAATCAATTATTTTTCTATAATTTGTGTATAAACTTATTTATATCATGCACATTGTGTTAATGGCAAAGTCATTGTTTTTGACTCTTGCCTGTTGCCTTGCACTTATAATAATAAATTATCCCCCCGTTACACTGTCTATCTGTTATCTAACCCCTGCAATGGACTATGACAATGATTTATGGGTTAATAAGCACAGGGCTGAGATTACACCCTTGCATCCTGTTTTTATAAAATCTTGATATATTTGCTGTGCTGAATAACAAAGCAGTGTTAAGGGCATAATAATAAACAAATTTTACAGATTACAGACAGGCACAGACACTAAACATATTGCCACTTTTACAGCACTACACATTTTTAAAACATGAGTTCTAGCAATGATTCCCATTTCAAATAGCAGTCACACCCTGTATAAAGCATGACACACCCAGTCACTTGCACATCTTAAACTCCAAAACATTCTATTAGGTGTACTGTAGCAGTCTTAGGAATATCAACCTGACCATCTTGAGGTCAATTTTGAGCCTGGTAAACTGTCAGTGTCACTTATCAGCAAGTCTCATTTTCCTGCCCTTGCTTATCCATAACACAAAGGGAATTTAGACAATAAGCTCTTTAGCAGCATGACAGATGTTGCAACATGCAAAGAACATGTGACTATTAGACACTGATTAGGAGCTCATAGTACAAAGAAGAAATATTTCTGTGTATTTGTTTGTCTAATTTGCTTCAGCAATAATGACTATTCACAACAAGAGCACTAATACTAGTCAGATACCTTCATATTGGGCTAATTTAAAACAACCAATTAATCTGAAACGTCTTTTGAATGTGGAAGTATGTGAGTATCTGGAGTAAACCCACATGGACATGGAGAGACAACCATACTAACTGCTTGCATCAAGATTTGCTATAGATTTAACAATGTGCTGATGTATTCCTCAGAGATATTGGTCCATAATGATAGCATCATGCAGTTGCTGCAGATCTGCTGGCACATCCATGAAGTGAAACTCAGATCAACAACATTTTTCCAGTCTTTTATTGTAAAACTTTGGTAAAATATTCTGCTGTTGTGGCCCTTGCATTCAGATTTGCTCTTGCATACCTTGTTTGTAATGAGTGGTTATTTTCAGTTACTGTTGCCTTCCTATCAGCTTGAACTAGTCTGGCCATTCACATCTGACCTCTGAAATCATCAAGCCATTTTTGCCCATAGAGCTGCTGTACCACAAATATTTTCTCATTAAAAAAAACCCTATCATACCCCATATTTTTGAATATTCAAACATGCCCATCTAGCACCAACAATCGTGCCACAATCAAAGTCACTTAAATCACATTTATTTCCCATTCTGATGCTCAGTTTGAAATCAGCAAATCATATTGATCGTGTCTACATACCTACGGGCATTAAGTTGCTGTCATTTATGTTAACAAGCAGTTGAACAGGAGTATTTAATAATATGGCATGTGACTGTATATTATACTGTATATAATGCTAACAAAAATAGGAGCATTTTAATGAAAATTCCCTTTAATTTGTGTGAGCAGTGTATATATTAACGTTTTTCTATATACCTCATTTTCTTTCTTTAACTTTTCCTTTACACACTCTGGAATCTGTTTTAATCAACCCCTGCACTGCAGATTGTCTTTGGAGGGTTTCGAGTGGTTAATGATCCATTCTATTTCTTGGCAGCCTGTGAAAGCTAAGAAGTGTTGACCTCATCTTTCTCTGCACTAACACCTGCTAAAAAGGGGATGGGAAGTCACTCTTTAATTGATTGGCCATGTTAGTTAAATACATCTGAGCTGCTCCATTGGCATGAATAATGTTTCCAAGTTTCTCCAAAGCTGAAGTTTATGTGAATGATTTTGCAGTGTGCCAAAACACAAAAAAACATATAAGCCAGGCAGATCCAAGTACATATATGGTAATTAATCATACCATTGTGTTAAAACGCAATTTATTTTAAATGCATTTTAGAGTCATTTTTGAATTTATTTACCCTACTACACAGATGCTCTTGCATTTCAACTAAACCTTCAATTTAATCCACTCCATTCAACCATGTAAAATGTGACCATATCCATCCAGCCTTTTTTTAAATAGGATTACTGGAGTGTAAAAGCCAATTCATACCACAAACACTTGCACACTTTGTAGTATAAAATATTTTTTAAATTGCAATCTATGACCATGTTATGACTGTGCTACAGAGAACACCAGAATAGATGTGTAAATGCTGTTTGTTTAGATTCCGATGTCACATTTCAATGGAACTGTGTTACAATATTAGGAAAACTAATTTATGTGCCATCCTGAATATTGCATTGTCTACTATGGACATTAATTACATTTTTGTTGTTGATATTTTAATAAAGCAATACAGACTGTGTCATAAACAGTGTACAGAGGGGCAAGGGCGGTAGAAGTAATAGCAAATGTATATACTTTATTAATACAGGACATGGTGGGAAACAGAGCGAACACAATACAACTAGGGGGAAAAATACAACAGGTTAGTTAGTATTAATACAACAGATGAACCTGATTAGGTAGTGTGAGACATAGAATCTACAAAAAAATCCAGCCAATAGATGATTTTAAAATAATTAATTTGCATTTTATTGCATTAAATAAATATTTGATACAATAGAAAAACAAAACTTAATATTTGGTGCAGAAACCATTGTTTGCAAAGTCAGGAGTTTCCTGTAGTTCTTGATCAATTTTGCACACACTGCAGTCTTTGAAACAGCCCTTCTCCAGATCTTTCAGGTTTAGGGGCTGCTGCTAGAGTTTCAGTTTCAGCAAAATTTTTATCCATGACAGTGTAGTGTATTACTAAAGGTCATCTTTGAGACTATGGCCTCAGGTGTCTTCAGGTCAGGATTGACAGTCATCTTGTGTTTCTTCCATTTTTTAATAATTGCACCAACAGTTGTTGCTTTCTCACCAAGCTGTTTGCCTATTGTCATGTAGCCCATCCCAGTCTTGTGCAGGTCTACAATTTTGTTCCTGGTGTCCTTAGACAGCTCTTTGGTCTTGGACATGGTGGAGAGGTTGGAGTGTGATTGATTGAGTGTGTGGACCGGTGTCTTTTATACAGGTAACAAATAGGTGCATATACACACAATGATAAGACTGAAATAAAAAAAAAATACAAACAATGATAAGACTGAAGTCAGAATTAAGTGATACTGTCGATGCTCAGTGCTAACAGTGCTAATTTAAGTACACTGTGTATAATGCAGATGCTTACCGAAACTAGGTATCAGGGAAGCAACAATGATGAACATAATGCAAACTCAAGACTTAGAGACCAAGCTCAGGTACAGAACCAGGAACCAGAAATTAAAGCAGAGTGGAGGGCTTATACTGTATACAGTGCTGAGCAATATTGTAATGCTTGTACTGTATTGTAAAGACTGTATATTCAGCCACTAAAACTGACCAATTTAATTAATAGCACACATCACTTGAAATGAAAATGTCTTATAAAATAGGAAAAAAATAAATAACTTGCATTTATTGCAATCATAAGAAATTTTAATTAAAGTGATGTAAAAAGTAACTTCAAAATAACTTGTTTTAAAAGAGATTGCTGCCATTAGACACTGGTCCACACACTCAGTCAATCACACTGCAACCTCTCCACCATGTCCAAGAGCAAAAATCTGTCTAAGGACACCAGGAACAAAATTGTAGACCTGCACAATACGGGGATGGGCTACATGACAATAGGCAAGTAGCTTGATGAGAAGGCAACAACAGTTGGTGAAATTGTTAGAAAATGGATGAAACATTCTTCTTGTTTCTTGAAGAAACAGAGTCTGTGGCGCTGTGCAAGAGCTCATCTTGAGAGGTAAGGATGATTCTAAGAAAGGTCAGGAATTAGCCCAGAACTACATGGACCTGATCAATGACCCGAAGACACCTGGGACCACAGTCTCAAAGACGACCATTAGTAACACACTACACTGTCATGGATTAAAATCCCGCAGGGCACACAAGGTTCCCCTGCTTACGGCAGCAAATGTCCAGGCCAGGCCTCAACAGAAAGTCTTTTGAGGGAGCTGAAACTCTAGCGACAGCCCCAAAACCTGAAAGATCTGGAGAAGGGCTGTATCGAAGAGTGGGCGAAATCAGGAATACAGGAAACTCCTGACTGCTGTAATTGTAAACAAACGTTTCTGCACCAAATATTAAGTTTTGTTTTTCTATTGTATCAAATATTTATTTAATGCAATAAAATGCAAATAAATTATTTTAAAATCATCTATTTTCTGGATTTTTTTAATCCTGTCTCTCACAGGACCCATTCAGGTTCATCTGTTGTATTAATACTAACTATCCTCATTATTTTAATATACTTATCAAAACATCCTGTGCAACGGTTTGTAATGATATTTCCCCACATAACTTTGAAACACATTTTAACTCTTATGACCCATCTATCACTGTCACTTGTTTTTTTGTCTTTAATCTGTTTGGGAATGTGTCTTTTTTCCTCCTAAAGAATTTTATTGGACATCCTCATCTTTTTCCACCTGTGTTGTTCCCACTGCCTTTTTATATAGATTTTTGAGACAATTAGACCTAAGACCCAAGCAATCACAAACAGAAGTTTTATATAGGGTGAGGTGCCAGAAAATTTAAACCTCTGATCAAGAATCCTAACTTGGACAATTCAGTCCTTTCTAAGTTTAGTTTCCAATTTTAGACTCATGCTTCTTTAGAGGGCACTGTTACAGCTTTAACATTTTGCAGACAGACATGCTATTTTTAAGAAGTTCCCATGTTGTGTTAAAACTCTTTTTAGCACTGAATGTGCACTTCTAAAAGTTTTTAACAATCATTATTAAGTACTGATTTTGGGCCCTTGTCATGCTTTTAGATCTCACAGCTGCATTTGACATAGTGAACCATAACATCTTAATTTTTCTCGTGGAACACTGTGTTGGGATTAAAGGTACTGCTCTGTAGTGGTTCAGATCCTTTTTGTCAACCCATTTTATTTTATTATTTTTTTGGAAAATATTGCATTTCTTTTTTTATTGTTAGGCAGATGACTCACAAACAAACCTTTGCCTGAAACAAAATTATACAACCTGATTAAAATGGCAGTTGGGCTGTTTGACATTAGGGCCATAATTTGGTCATTTTTTTTAATTAAACAAGAATAAAACGGATGCCCTGATACGTGGTCTCAAAAGAGTTTGGATCCTTATTTGGACCCATGTTCCCTGGAACCATATATTAACTGCACTTAAAAATCTGGTTGTGATTATAGACAATGATTTTAAATTGGACAAGCAAAAACCCAGTTGTTAAATCTGCTGTTTTCCAACTGAGGCTTTTATCTAATGTTAACCCTTTAATGATTTTGAAAGGGCTATTCATGCTTTTATCTTGTTCTGAATTGAATATTTGAATGTTTTTACTGTTTGCCCAGTCTTCCTCACATGTTTAAAATTGGTTCAGAATGCTCCGGCTTGTCTTTTGTAACGCCCAGGACATCACATCAATGTTAGTATTATTATTGTCACCTGTCAATGGCTATAATGTTATAGCTGATTGGTGTAAATAAATATATTCATATATAAATGTTAAATATATGTAACTATGTTATTACCTATATTTTTACATTGCAAGGTGAAATGTTTCATTGTGTACATGATTATTATTTTACTTTTAAGAGACTGCAATTTAGCATTACTCAACCTCACAACTTCAGTTTGTCACTGGGACAAACAGGTTAGAGAAGTTAATGATCCATTCTCTTCAATGGCAGCCTGTGAGAGCTGAGAAGTGCTTATTTCACCTCTCTTTTTGCCAGTACCTTCTATAAAGGAAAGAGGAAGTCCACTGTAATTGATATGCCATGTTAAGTAAGTGCATCTAAGCTTAGCTGCTCCTTTGGCATTAATCATCCCTTTAAGTTCCATAAAAAGTGATCTCCTGTTAGTCTAAAACTACAAACAGATAAGATCGTTTTTTGAAAGATTTACCAAAGGAGATCAGAAACAGTCATAGATTAGTCATGTCATAATTTTATAGGCCAATTCATCAAGTACATATATTAACAGTGGGACTAGTTATCATGTAAAACATTACAAAAAGCAAATGTGAGTAGTTACCCTTCTATTCAAAAACATTAATCGCTGTGTACGTATCTTCTTTGCATACAGTAGGAAAACAAAGTATTTGATACACTTCTGATCAGGCAAGTTACAAGATTACAAATTACAAGACTGTAATTTTATTGTAGATACACTTTAGTTGAGAGAGACAGAATCTAAAAACCTCCTTACCTCAGTAAGAGCATTGATGGGTCGTGGCTGGTGTCTTCTAGCATGATAATGACTCAAAACACGTCACACGACATCTCAAGATCCTGGAGTGGCCTAGCCATTCTCCAGTCCTGAACCCAACAGAAATCTTTAGAGCTGAAATTCAATGTTGCCCAGCGACAGCCAGAATACCTCAAAGATCTGTATGGAGGAGTGGACCAAAATTCCTGCTGCAGTGTGTGCAAATTTGGTCAAATTTGGTCAAATTTCTATTGTATCAAATACTATTATATCAAAATCATACAATGCTTTTAGATTCTGTGTACCTAAAGAATTACAGACCTCTCCATTGTTTGTGGGTGGAAAAACTTGACAGTGTATAAAATACTTATTTTATACTTATGTAGCCTGTAAATCTAGTCTACCACTGATTTACCTGTTTTACCTGTTTATAGTTATGTTTTATACTGTTAAGGGGCCCTTGTGTCTACACTCATTGCTCATTTTATCAGTTCCAATATCGTTTTATTAGTGTTGATGTGTGTTGTGCTAATATGAATGTGTAACGCTGGTGGAAAGATGGGGACCCAGACGCAGCATACAGAGAAACACAGGCATTTATTAACAGAAAAGGCAGGCAAAAACATCGTTGAAAAACAGTCCAGGGTCAAAAAATCAAAAGGGCGAGGCGAGAATGAAGTCGAAGAAAAGAAAAGAGAATTGGGATACACGGTAGGTCTTGTGATGAACAAAAGAGAAGGGAGCATTTAGAAACAGGTAGCAGAGAAAGGTTGTGAAGTGAATTTACAGGCATGGATGATGATTATCAGGTGCGTGTAATTAGAATGACGGTGACAGAGAGCATGTGGCGCACTGGTGTGGTTGCCTGAGCAGTCTGTATGCATGACAGAGTGAATCAGGCACCGCAGTGCTGCTAGAGTTTTTAAGCATTGTGTTATCTCACTGTGCCTTTATTAGACATATCCACCACCTTGTAGATGTAATGTCAGAGACCTTTAATCCTTTAATCATTGATAAGTGTTTATAGGATGCAGGTGGCTGGCCATATTAAAACAGTTCCAGAAGCATTCCAGTGTCTGATCCAGTTGTACCAGTACAACACACACCAACACACCATCATCACATCAGTGTCAATGCAGTGCTGAGAATAATCTACCACCCCAATAGTACCTGATCTGTGGTGGTCCTCTGGGGGTTCTGGCCATTAGAGAACAGAATAAAGGGGACTAAAATAACATGAAAGAAATATACTACAATCTTTAGTTCCATGCAAGCTAATTACATATTACAAACTACGTATTCCATATGTCTAATAATAAGTGAAATTGATTAAATAGACAATGACTATAGATATAAGGTGTTCCCAATATAATATTCAGTGAACAAATAAACTTGCCTATGTTTCCCTCAGATCAAAAGCCAAATGGTTACATAATCTGATGTGGGAGTATCCAAATGCAGTGTAAAAATAGGCATGCAGTGCTACAAGATTTACCTTAGGCTGACAGATCATAATTTACAACACAAAGTTCACCCACACACGTAGCACTATCACTGTGTACAACATATACATACGAGACGACAGAAAAATTGATTGACTTAACCTAGTTACATGTTATATTACTTATTTATACTAATAGCATATTACATGCAAAAAATATTT
>JAUZST010000740.1:136722-157417 GCA_034779995.1 Parotocinclus haroldoi
TGTGTGTGTGTGTGTGTGTGTGTGTGTGTGTGTGTGTGTGTGTGTGTGTGTGTGTGTGTGTGTGTGTGTATATATACTAGTCTTGAGATTAACTTGGTTATAACCTTGTGTGTGTCGCTGAGATGACCACTGACTTTAGACAATATCTGAGCTTTTGGCATCACTGTTTGTCTTTTTTTGATTAACTTGCGGGTAATGGCATTGAATCAGAAGACTGTTACCTAATAAGCTCTTGTTATTCCAACACAGCTTTTCTGCTGAGGTGATGGTGAGTTGCTAGTATTACCACCAGTGGCAACAATAGTGGCTTGACAAATGTCTTCATAATATATAGCCTTTTGGTCTGTCGTACTTTTTAAAACCAAGAAAACGCAGCTGCTTCTTTATCGACTTTTTGTCCTCAATCTGTTTTTCATCCTGTGCTGCGGTATTCTGCACGTTGTGCTACCTGGCTAGCTAGCAAGCTGTACCCAGAATGCTGTTTGGTGATGCCGTTATACGCAGCACTCTGCAGCAGTATAGTTCCTGCCTGGAGCATTACAGCTGTTGTTTCTGCTGTGTTTATGATATGGTGGTATATAGACCGTAGTTTGAAGATCTAAGATGATAGAGACTTAATTGCCCCTCCTTATTTGCAGTTGCTGCCTCACAAAATGATTGCCAAATGAGGAAAAGGTTAAGGATACTCTGCTTTTGTCAAGTGTGCTTGCATTTGGATACTTGCAGATACCGAGTACTGATATGAGTATAGTAGCATTACACTTCTTGCAATGGCTTTCAAAAGATTTTATTTTTATAAGATGTTCCTTACATTGACTATAACAAAATGAAATGTACGTCATGTGCTTGCATTCAGCAGTGCTACACACATGGTAAAATATTTCCAAAATGCTGACAGTGCTTATCGCCTAACTGCTCAGTGTTACATTGCTTTAAATGTGTGTCAGGTGCCATGCAGAGTTCAAGTGCACGAGCGCACAGTATTGGATCCTATACTGCTATCAGTATCGGTGCATCAGAAAAAGAAAGTGTGTTGGGAAAGATACTTGACATTTAATTGATTTAGGCTTAACCCACACAATTCTTGAATATTGATGTGGCTAACACTAAACCCGGTTGATCTCACTTAAAACAAAGTTTCAGACTGTAAATACATAACTCATAAGTTGCAGAAGTGAAATGGTGCAGCATTTACAGCCGCTGGCTGTTTCCTAGACAATAAAATCATTTAACTCCTTACGTGGCAATTGATGTTTAACGATAACACATTGCATCAGCCTGTGTTCGACACTTAAACCTGCATGCTGACTGCATGACAAAATACAGTCATACATCCCGATCTGACTCTTATATCAGAAATGCTGATTGAGTGACTATTGTCAATATTGAATAAGTATTATGGCATCTACCTACTCCCTTTAATCAGTGGGTAACTGATGAATGAGATCCTTGTCTGATCTGCACATAACGGGCAAACAGGAGGGTCAATCAAGCTCCCTGAACCACAATTACACTCACACAATTGAAAAGTAAGCAAGATTCTGAATCAAAAAGATTATTTCATAAATAGTGGCAGAAAAGTTACATACCACACACTACTACCCATCATAGCTGATAAAATGTAGTATTATTATTATTATTATTATCACAATCCTTTCCAAAAAAGGAAGGTGTTGTGATGCCACTGCAGAGAAGAGTTTGCTGGCCCTTTGTGGGTTTGTTGTTCACACACACACACACACACACACACACACACACACACACACACACACACACACACACACACCCCTATGTGTGGACTAAGCCTTCCTTTTAGTAAGGTAGAAAATTGTAAAAATTCCCCCTGTGAGCTAAATTGACAGTGTACTGTACTTTCAGGTAATGGCTAGATATGTTTTAACCACCCCCCCCCACCACCCACCCACCCAAAGGAATCATGTGCTCTGTCTGTGACAATCCACGAATGTGTCTCTCCTTTGGGGTGTGCTTTCTTTCACCCATAGCCGTTTCACAGAATGTGAAATTAAAACGGGTCTAATAAGCTTCTCCTCAGCAGGAACTTGCCTGAACTAAAATGCAGTGTTAATTATCACCAACACCAGGGAATTGTAGTTTTAAATGACACATTTACACGCGTTGCGTGAGTTATTAGTTGACGGCTTGTATAAAAGCTAATAATTCAATCTTTCGAGCTGTGTTTAAGTCGTTTATGCATGCTTATGGTATATGAACTGGATGTGTTTAAAATGTATTGCATACTTTTTGTCAAGGGGCTGTCATTGTGCTGTAATATACGTACATTTATTGGCTCATCTTTTTCAAGTCCACAATGCCTAGATCTAGATCATCACAAGTACAGCAGTGTGTATTCTTTGCTGACTCGCCATGATTAGCACTAAATACTGCTATGTGAAATCCAGCAACCTTGTCTCATAATTAACCATAAATTAAAAGGCAGGTGTAGGTAGAGGTAAAAGTTCATTTGGAACACTGCCCAACTCCAGTAGTAAAGGGCTAGCTGGGTATATCGAGTTTCATCGATTCGTCACACTGATACAGAATGCATGCGTGCGCTGCTGGTCATGTAGAGGTTTTGGAACATCAGTTGTTATGGCTTCATTTATGCATCCCTTTCAGAAACAGTCAATCAGCTTCACTATAAACTGAGTCCAGACCCCAAATAAACAGCTCGAGGTGATGGCGACAGGGGGAGAAACGAGGAATTAACCAGGAACCAGGCTCAGAAGCTCAAGTTATATTGAGTGAGTGCTGGTACGATTAGACAGGACCCAACAGACTTAAACACTCACTGTGCGCTGTTACACGCATCTACCATATTGCTCCACCTTGTAGATGTACATTTAGATCTGTTGTACAGTTTGTGTTAGCGCTTCTTTCTAAATCTTCACAAGATGCTACCAAAAGTTTCTGATGGCTGGACCTCTTTGGTTGGACCATTGTCTCACGGTGTGGAGTTTACATTGTCCTGCCCATGTCTGCATGGGTTTACTTTTATATCCCAAAGGCATGCATTTGGTTGACAGGCCACTCTTAATTGGCTTATGTCTACTGTTAGTGTAAAATTGAATCTGTCATGAATGTAACCACCGATGGTGATGCAATGTTAAATGAAAGTAATAGAAAGACTCCAGCAGTGGAGTTGCACACAGTGGAGCCTCCACCTCCACTGTAGTGCCAAGAATGATCCACCACCCAATTTGTCTTGGTCCTGTGGAGGTCCTGAACATTAGAGAACAGAGTCTAAAGGGGACCGAAAAACATTGTAGAGAACCAGATTAATTACAGTCTGTAATTGTAGTACTATAGAGCTTCCATAAGAGTAAGAGGAAATGATTCAACTGGGCATTGGGTGTAGAAACATGGAGGTGTACCTAATAAAGTGATCACTGATTTGTATATTTGCCTATATACAAGAGTTATCTATATAACAGCCAGTTACAGACCTATTTACTTACCCATGGTGACAGTACAGACGCATGATAATTAAGTCATTTTTTTTATTTGAATTGAGTTTGAGGATTCCTTCCACAGATTTTACAGATGCATGGAGATAGTGTGAAGGTACAGCATCACAAACAGCACAGCACTGTTTCTCACAATAGAATGCAGAGTCATCTTTCATCGCTCCTACGCTTTTGACCTTTCTCCTGTTACGATCACAAATCTGCACTCTTTACCCACCACTCAGCAATGAAATTAGATGAGTACGGCAGTTTTGTTCTTCCAGTGGTGTTTGAGATGGCTTATTATTTTTTCTAGATGAGACTAGGTTGTCATTTTACAGGATATATAGAAAACAATACACAAGGTTGGTGATGTCTGAGATTTTCGTCTAAGCCCTTGCATTGACAACGGGAGAGTTCCATCAGTCTTGGCATCTGCGTTCTCTGAAAATCAACTGCCGAGCAATGTTTTGCAGATGTTATGCACATTTCCACAATTCTGGCAGAAAAAATGTGATTGTGTGAATTAAGTCACAATTAAGCACTAAAGTTATGTGAAAGCTTAGTTTTTGTTTTTGGTCTGATCAAGCGGAACGGAATCGTCTGACTTGCAGCGTAGTACGTCATCTTTGTCTGAAAAACAGTTATCCATCACCTATTGATGTGGGCTTTAGTGATATTCTAATCCTTCTTCTTCATCCTTGCATTAAACTCTTTGCAGTGTTTTTGCTTTTTATTTGGAGTATCTCCATTCAGGGTTTTCTTTGCACATTTTCAAAATTTACAAGAACCTGGTGGATGGAAAACACGCCGTTGATGGGATAGCATGGCCATTCAGTACATTCTGGTATTTAGCTGGCTGCGGTTTATTATTGTTATTGCCACATATTATAGACCTGAGCCTAGACACCACCAACAGAAACTACCCCAGCTCATAACACACTGAGCACTATGCATAATCACTTCATTGGCATCCCCGCTTCCCCAGACGTGACGATCTTTCTGGAAAATCTGACCTCTATCTGATGTCTTGAGCGCTTTTTGACTTTTAAACAGTTTTACTTAGCATTGGGCAGTTCTAAACCCAATTAGTTCTTTTCAGGTGCTATCCAGATTAGTGGTTCAATTGACGTTGGGAATCCTGATAAAACATAAATACACAGTCAGCAGAAGCTGTATTTTGAATTTTGCTTCTGTGACATCTTTCTACTGTGTCTTCATCCATGGTTGATTAACCCATCAGTTCCATCAGTTAAGGTTAAAAAAATGTTGCTAGTTCAAAATATTACAATTATGGCATTAAGCAAACACCCTTGTGTCTTAGTGTCTTAGAACAGATGTAATTTGACAATGTTGGGTCACGGTTTTGCTCAAGGACTGAACAGTGGCAGCTTGGCCAGAGGTTGGATTTGAACCCTGGACCTTCTGGTCAGAATGCAGTACCTAAACGGCTAGGCTACCACAGTTCGGTTCAGTCTTAAGTATTTTATTAGCCAACTCAAAATTGCTATTGTTAGCTGAGGAGTAATGAAGTGGTAATAAACTGGAGACGTGTTTTGCACTTGGCAGACCTGGTGACCAGGGAAGACTTGCTGTGACTTGGGCATTTTTTGGAGAAATTACTGAACACCAGGGCACTTGTTTAAAATTCTCTGGAGTCCTTTGTTGCATTATGTCTTAATCAGCCAAATGTATTAAAAAGATCCTGTGGAAGTGAACCAGGTGATAAAGCAAAATGCATAAAGACTCCCACGATACTGTTGCTTACTATTTAGATGTACTGTCCAGGACAAGTTCAAGCTAAATGCTGCTTTTAACAGGCTTCTTCTGAGTGGCGTTTTCTCCATGATCACCTGTTTTGTGTTGCTTAGTGCATTATCGAGCTGTGCATGTGGGCTGTTGTTTTAAATTAAAATTTAATTTGTATTACATTTTTTAATAAACCAGAAAACGATTGTTTTCTGCTGTTCTGGGTTTTTTTTTCCAGAGTGCTTATTAAGCCCAAAGTTAAAGGTTTGAGACCAGCAATCAAGTTATACATATCCATGGTTATAACATTAAAGCACAATTGTGGGATTGCATTATTATCTGGTTCCAATTATGTCTCTTACTACACACTGCTGACTTCCATTTATGTATTTTTTTTCTTTCATTTTTTCAGTAGTTTAAAATACTTTTTTTTAACAGTTTTTGTTTTCTCCCTAGGTGGTGATAAACTGTGCCATTCCTAAGGGACTAAAATATAACCAGGCAACACAGACCTTCCACCAGTGGCGTGATGCACGGCAGGTGTACGGCCTTAACTTTGGCAGCAAGGAGGACGCCAATGTATTTGCCAGTGCCATGATGCATGCCCTGGAGGTGCTGAACTCTCAGGATGCAGGTGTGTTGAACACTTAGCTGCAGGACTCCTGTGAAATGTTATGTTATCCGGGACTATGACAGACCTACAACTGAAGGCTGGGTTCTTAAAATATTTAGGGAAGAGGGTTATTAAAAGTGGTAATGTCCAGTCAGTGAACATTCTGGTTCCAGACAGAACATTTCAGTTTAGTTCCTAGTTTTATTGATGCTACTGTAATGTAAATATAAAGGGTATATTCAGAAAAAAAGTGCATGATAAGAAAATGTAAACGCATCAGCGATACTGCTGAAAACACAAGTGAAACGCTACCAATCTACACAACACCCGAAACCTAGACTGAACTGCTCCAGACAATCCGCAACAGTGTGGTCAATCAGTTACTGTTGGATTTATTCTATTTTTTTCCAAACAGCATATTAAAAATAGGTAACCATAAGTTGTATATCAAAGTTATATGGGATTCTGTAGTGTAATCTAGTCTGTTTTAATAGAATGGCCATGATACTGCATACATAGAGTACTGTTGTTACGTAATGTCCTCAGCTGCTCTGCGCTGAGCACGTTTTATAATGGAGCATTGTCTCAAAGCAGCTTCACAATATTATCTTAAAAGGCCAATCCCAAAGCAAGCCTAGGATGACAGTGGCAAGGGGAAAACTCCCTGAATGAAGAAGTAAGAGAACTTGGAAGGAAGAAGACTCAAAAAGGGATCCATCCTCCGTGGGTGGCCTAGATGTTAATAATAAGTGTTGTAGTAATAGTAAAATTAAGTAAATAATATAATTAAATTAATAATACAATTTTAATTAGTACTAAAATTCAAAATAAATAACAAAATAGATGGTATTATTGGTATCACTGACCCTCTATGATGAACAAGGCCAGTCTAAGAATGGTCATCTTTGCTAGCAGCTAAAACATTTAATAATAAATAATGTCCACTGTCTGCGCCAGTGCCACAGCTGACTTGTGAACCTCAGGTGCTTTGCAGGCAGTGGAGCAGAGTTCTTATCGGCATGGTGCTCCTAAGGAGCTCCAGACCAGCCGAATGTCATCTGGGTGTGTGCTGGTTTGTCTCTTTGCATGCTGGTTTATCTTTCTGTGCCCTGACCATTATGGGTACATCATACTCATTTCTCTGATTTGTGCTTATTAAAGCGTCTTCACTGCAGGCCATGCTGTTACTTGTCATTACTGCTGTGCTACAACAAGCAATGTATTCGATATAATTTGATGTGATATGTGGTTTATTATGCATGTTAATAACCATAATTAAGATAAAATAAGTATAGACTTTATATTTTTTGTTGTGGCAGACTTTCCAATATTTTGACTTTATGATGGAAATACAATAATAAACATGAATACACATTCTGCAGAAACCATGGGCAAACTCCAGGTGCTCTCACTGGACTAAAATTGCAGTTAACTGAATTAACTAGTTAACTAACTTGGGCTAGTATTATAACTAAATGTGCTACAAATTAACTTTACTACATATTATAGAAAGCAAGCAACATAAATGCATGGACCTTTAGTAAAAATGCTTGCCTTTTCTACCTAGTACAACAATACTTCTCTATAGACAACATCAAAGACTTCGAAAAGACCTCACCAAAGAAAACTAGAACAAAAGAAACGATGGTATTACCAAAACACTCCCCGTACTCTACAAACTTTTATAATCTTACCTAAAAGAAAACTTTAACATACCATATATATAGCCGAAATCGTGCTGACATGGCAATAAACCCCAACTACTATTACTACTAATTTCTACCTTGTAATTAATGGAAGCTTATACATGAAGTTAAACAAACAAACTCTGCGCACTACAGTGGATTGGTGGCCTGTGTAAGGATGTTAATTATTCATCAGAAGGGTCACTTCAGCTAATTAAGCAAAACTTTTGTTAATTTTTTCTAAATCTTCAAATACTAAGCGTGTAAGAAACCTTTTTCACAAGTACTATTAACCGTTGCCCATTTTTGTTTAGCACGTCACACTGTAGGACAGTGTACACACTATCAACAAGGGTCTTCAGTTTGATACTGACTACCATCTAATAATCTAATCTAATAATCTGTATTTACCTTATCTTAGAAACAGGCTAAAACACTGTCCTCTCACATTGACACACCAAATTGTAAAACACCTGCTTTTATATTTCACTCTGTTTAAAAAAAAAATATATTCCTATGAGGTGCTATCTGATCAAATACAAACACTTTCTGAGATGTTTTCCTTTCCCTTTACATTCTTTTTTTTAATATGTTGTTCTGAATCCATTACTGTAGCTTTGTGTCCAAAAAATGATAAATTAATAACTGGTGAGAAATTTAAACTGAGGCGTTATCAGTTTTATGCAAATTACCCGGTATGCCTTTAAGCCACAAATGCGTAGGACCTGTCCTAAGGCATCCGTTATCAAACGGAGTGTTTATTACAGGTCTGCATGCAAAGTTATGATGCAGAACTGATTCGGAGAGCTTCTTGGCTGGCAGTGAATGAGTCAAAATGCACAGGAACAGGATGAAAAGGAATTGCGCTTAATGTTTTTTTTTTTTTTTTGTTTTTTTTTTTAAACAGCAAACAAAGAATTAAAGAACAAAGAATGAAACATAAAATCGTAACACTGGTGACTGGTAATTACTGGTACGGTCCTTTTGTTTGTTTTGCTTATGCAGTTGTTATAGCCATGCTGAACCTGTTCTCACCATGCCAGTGCAGTTTATTCTGTATATGTCTCAGGAAAACAGACAAGCCTTTGTTTCCATCTAGAAGACTTCCTCTTGGATCTGAGATGTGATTAAACAAAACTGCTTTAAATTAAACTGCTGGATTCTGTGTATATATAGTTTTTTTTTTTTTTTTCTCGTTTTACCGCAGTGACTGAATGAATGAATTGGTAGTTTAAGCAGTCCTGCAGAGCTTTGTTCATGCCTGATGCATGAACGTGGGATAAAATGTATTTTGCCAGATGATTCTGGCTGGTGGTGCAGCAATCACTTCACGACCTCATCTGTTTGATCCCAACCTCAGACTGTGTGGAGTTAGGATGCCCTCTCCATGTCTGTGTGGGGTTCTCCTCCTGGTGCTCCGGTTCCTCCCACATTCCAAAGACATGCATAAAGCGTAATCTGGCCCAATAGGAGTTTGAATGACTTATTTCGACAGAACACTTTGTATGTTAATGTATCCTTGTCTTTTAACTGGCCATTGATGCTGAAAATGGTACGCTAGTGGTACAGTGGTTCTCTGAGTAGCACAGCCACCTCACAGCAAGAAGGTCCTGGGTACAGTCCCAGGCTGGAGCGGTCTGGGTCCTCCGTGTGTCTGTGGGTTCACTCTGGGTACTCCAGTTTCCTCCCACAGTCCTCCCATGCGTGTTAGTTTAATTGATTACTCTAAACCGGCATTGACTTCAGTGCGTAGATGAGACTAGTCTTGAGACAACCTTGTGTTTAGAGATAATCTTGTGCGTTGAAATGGCCACCGGTGCTGATAGCGATGTTCAATAAAACCCAAAAGACATAATTATATGAGATGATCAACCCAATCAGGACAGCTATAGTATACAACCTACTGCCATTGACTATTTCCACAAACCCTGTTTTTATGCACTTCAATTCCACACTTTTGCTGCTTTTCCCATGAAATGAGAGCCATCGTCCCTGCTGGACACTTGTCACTCCAGGAAGCTGCAGATTTACATCCTTTATCGCCTTCTATTAATTACCTTTTGGTGATGGGTTTAATTATGCAATCTATTGTTAATTATGCTTGTTTCACTGACATGGTGATTATCACATAATCAAAGGCCAAAGATGTAAGCAATTGTGGCCCTTTTAGAATGACATTGGGAGCCTCTCTACCTTTTCTCTGAAGAGGTCACATACTGAATCTAAATCTGTATCTCATTGAGAATTTGGTGATAATTGTTACATTAACAGTTATTACTTTTTTCCTCTTCTGCACTCATATTTTTGAGTATATCCTATTAACTAGCAGGCAGGTAATTGTACTATTAGCAGGCTAGTACAATGTAATTTTTAAACATGTTTACGGTTGTTTTAGTATAATCTAATTATTGGTAAATTTAAGAAAATATGGATTTATCAGCAATTCACCAGGTTCAGTAGTTCCTATTCTCTAATGAAACCTCTGTCACTGTACTTTGATTCACTGCCCACAAAAACTGATGGATATTTCAGAATGTTTTTTTTTTTTTTTGTGATCAGTATAGTAGACTTTGGTTACTGTTGTATTTCTCATCACATCTTCTGTCTGGACCATCACCATAAAACTTAAAACTTAAATTGAGATTCATTAGCCCACATAACTTTGCTGAACCTTCTAAATCAAACTTTTCATATTCTGCCAATAATGTCATTCTGTCCTTGGCCACCAATGGCTTTTTAAAACATCTTCTAGACACACATTGATTGTTCTTGATCCTTGATTTTGAGGTCTTCTGCTGACTTTCTTTCCTGCCTTTGAGAGCAGTAATGCAGCAGGCGGTCATATCTGCTTGAATAACCTTTGGGCCTTCAAAACCTTAACCTAATCTCTTATTCACTGATAGTGAAATTAGGATTTGCTGAAGACCAGTTATTTTGGTTCCTGACAGCAACTCTTGCACGATGTTTTGTTCTTTGTACTGGGTTTTCTTACTTGTTTACCACGGGACACACTAGGCTGCATTTTCTAGATCTCTAGCTGTAGGTATCTGCCACTTCTGGTTCTACTTAAGAGCTTGTTGTCAGGCTTGTGATGGGCTGTATCAACTGGGGCAGATTAGCAACTAATGACTAATTTTCCTGTTTCCAGCTTTTCCCATAGCAATGTCAAGCAAATGGAGTCTCACGAGTACAATTTCTTAGTTCTTGCATATTTTCTGACAAATGATTTGTTGTTGGAAACATTCAAAGTTTAATATTTTGTAGTTTTAGTTTAGGTAATTTTATGTTCCAAGACATATACACAGGACTAATAAAGGCTATTATATATGATTAGCCTGCGGTGGACTGCATATACGCTAATAGATAGCTCACCATGACATGCATGAGCTGCCATGCACCTCTGTTCACCACTGGAGGTGCCTACAAAGGGCATGCAATTGGACAAGAAATGGAAGGTTGTCTAATCTGGTGAGTTTCTTACTTCTGGCTTGGTATGTGTGAACCAAGATGAACTGAAAGGAGAGGACGAGGCAGTTGTAGTACTACTTGGACCCTGGTGGTTGCTATTTTTAGTGCATTTTAGTGTCTGGCTTTAGTTTAGGCTTTTGTCTCATTAACTTTTCCAGTGCGATGCACTCAGTTGAGAACATAAAACTGTTTACAAGCAGTTGTGTGGAGGATTGTATTTTTCCCTTGTGTAAGGAAGTTAGGAGGAACTATAATGGCAAATGTTAGACCATCTGTTAGATACACTGTACGATGCATTAAGCCCACGGTTAGATTTGTTGTTTTTGCAATGGTACAGTGATCTTGTGTAATGTTCTGTCAACAAACTGATGTTCAAATCTGGGGTAATCGGTCAAAATAATATTCTCTTTAACCGATCATTACAATCTTTGTGCACGTAAGCATATATGATCTTTTTCACCCTGTTTCCCTTTCGAAAAAAGTGGTTTCTTGGGTGCTACCCTTCCGAAAATTCCTGATCAAGCTTCTTCAGACTGTAGACTGTCCAAAGACAAAAGCATCCCAATGAATGCTATTGCTCAAGTGTAAGGGGAGGTCACATCAAATGTTTTCCAATGTAAGCTACAGAATCTGTTGTTTGTGTTTTAATACTGCATACAAATGTCTCTGGTGGAACCTTAATGAAGAAACTGATGAATAATTTTATTTGGACATTATACTGTTGCTAAAATCTATATTTAATGTAATGGTGACCTGAGACTTTTGCGTAGTAAGAACGTATTTTTTCACATCTTATCACCACATTTCCAGGACAGGTTCTTGGGGTCTCTAATACGTCTGCCTAGAAACTAGGCACAAAAAACCTCCCATGTTTGGCCACAATTTGTATTTAGTGTTTGTGTTTCAAGCTCTCAAATATTGTAATGATGCACATTTGTATACTGGCGGTTGTAGTGTAGCATGTAATATAGGCACCGGTAACTTGTTTTTTTTTTTGTTTTTTTTTTGTCCGTTTTTTTTTTTTTTGTTGTTGTTGCTGAGGCATACAGCCTTCACCTTACCGATACACTTATTTTAGGAATTGGTTACTGGTTCGCATATAGCTCTGTGCCTCATCTAGCAGGTTTAACGCAGCACACACAAAGGTGTCGTCATGGGTCAGGAGATTTATTATATTTATTTTGAGGTATAAATACTCGTTTGATGATCTGTTGACAGAGAAGATTACAAGTCAGTTATGTAGGGTAAAACATGTTATCTTTTTTCCAAGAGCATTCGCTCCGTTACCCTGGTCTGCTTGGGTGCCATGAAGGGTCTGAGTGCGAGTGTGTTTGTGTGTTTCCCTGCACCTTCCGAAATAATTTGAGAGGTTGGCGCCGCAGTAGTGAGCTAAAAAAAGTTGGTGCACTTAGTATTTGAAGTGGACAGATGCAATTTTAAAACTTATGGCTGGTATTTTATCTTCAGATATTTTTCTTTTGGCTCGTGAGCTTGTGACTGCACATGACATGATTGCATCAAGAGACTGTTTTGAAATGATGATGGCACAAGTGACGGTGGGTGGCTCACTTTTTAATGGAGATTGTGCGCTGTCCCTGGTGTCTTCCATACCTGAATGTTTTGCTCTTCTACTCTGGAGTGTAGCTTAGCTGCTGTTTAAGCATCTGTTAGGAGCTGCTCATCTAGGTTTTGTTTTTTTTATCATTGAATGAAAGAATATTAGGTGTAGTAGTGTTTTTTGTTTTTTTTTTTTTTCCTGAAGCATCATATATTTTTGTATTGATTACCTGAAAAGAACTGGACATCAGTACTTTGAGAAAGAGCAAGACCCAGGACAGAACCATGCCTGCCCCACGTGTGACCCTCCAACAGCAGAAGTTCAGCCATGCTATGATCATCTTGAGGAGTGAGTCTGGGCTGGGGGTTAAGAAGCAGGTTTTGATAACATATAATTTAAAACATGTCTATCGCCTAATGCATATTGTATTTGGCTCCGGGCCATCTTTTTTTTACTATACTTAATTTCACTAGTAGTTTCAGCAATTTCTCCTGCTTAAGATTGTAAATAGTAGTGTTAGTGACAAGGCCGTAGAACAGTTTTACAACAGCGTAATTTATTAATATAACTGATTTGTATGGTGTTGTGCATAAATGGCTCATCATACCCAGTCAGATCTTGAACTCTTAAAAGCTGAATGTGGTTACCTCCCTGTTTTACAGCTGTTCAAATTTCACCATCTTTTTTCCTCAGTTTTTGCTGAATCAGTTGTTCTGCTCTACAGAGCATTCTCTCACAATTTTGTGTGCATTGTGGTCTGTGCTGACATTTAGTTCTTTTTTTCATAGAACATTCAGCATTTTCTATATACATTACTCTGCAAATGCCACCATGAGGTTTGCTGTTTTAGCAATAGTATAATATCCATTTATAGCATATTGTCAACAATTGGACCCAAATAATTCATTTAGATTTTTTTCACTCCATAAATACTTTTTCCACTGATTGTCATTTGAGTCCGTGTAAGCTTTAGCATATTTAAAAAAATTGGTTTCTCTGCAGATACCCTTCTAAAAATAGCTATTTTTAGACTGTAAGACTGTAATATGTTTCATACTGTAGAAGGGTCATCTTGCCTTCCCAGTGAAACTGCCAGATGCTGCTCTTGCTCAAGCGTAATTTGAGGTCACACCGTTTTTCTTTATTTATTTCCAGCATATGGTTTTCTATATTTTGATTGTATTCTGGTAACGGGCATGAGAAATAATTATATGGCAATTAAGTAATTGCTAAAACAATGGTATTTCTATTGTAGTGGTGGTCTAAGACTTTTGCCAGTAATAGTTTGAATTGTACTTCACTCTTTTGAAAGTGATAAATATTATAGCACGATGGGTGAGCAATATGGTAAAAAAAAATATTAAATATAATAACAGATTAAAAAAAGATTAAGATAAAAAAAACAACACTTTTTTCCCATATTTAGTATGAGAAAATTTACAAATGCTTTTATTTTTCAATGTGTCTCACGTCATCCAGTTAAACAGAACCAATTACACTCTTTATACTGATATCCTTGATATGCTTAGGAAAACATCTATCAAAATAATTTATTACGTTACAATAAAATAGTCATATTTATCACCAATTTCTAGCTCTACTACATGAAGCATTGTGCTGTTTATAACACATCACATGTTATATTTACACAAAGTTACTTGTTACTTGCATAAATCCTAACCATAAAGTTAGTAATTATGTTGTGTGTATTCTCCATGGTTGCCTTGCACGTGGCGTCTTTGAAATGAAAACTTTTCCTAGGTTTAGCATATAAGATTCCTATCTCCTAGCAGACCTGCTTTATTAGGTAACTTTGCATCATTAAGCCTCCCCCTTTTACCTGCCCTAGCAGATCAGGTGGTAGAGTTGTGTAATGTCTTGGTGGCCAGGCTGAAAACAGTACACAACGACACCTTACACCAACAACAGATGACTGGAATCACTGGAATGGCAATTGGAACCTAGCCAGGTTTTATAGTGCATGTCTTCAATCTTAGTACTTGCCAGACTCTGTGTCTCCCCCTGGTAACCCAGAAAAAGACCTCCGACTTTTATGAGGTATTGGAGCATACATGCTGCATCACGTGATTCCATCGGAGTCAAGTGATTCACATCCGAGATGTTCTAGATGCCTGTTTTGCATTAAGAGTAGACAGTCAGTCTCGGCACATGTTGCCATCCCAATGTACTTTAGAAATTAAAATGTTAATTCCAGCAGTGGCTTACCAGTTCATTTAAACAATCTCCAGTGACATAACTTTGTCCTGTTAAGGGGCCCAAAGTGTGGCAAGAAAATATCCCCCACACCATTTCTAACACAATCGACCTGAACCATTGATGCAAGGCAGGATGGCTATACTGTATGGGTTTTTTTAATGTCGTTTACACAAAAATAATACCCTACCATCTGAATGTTGCAGCAGAAATTGGGACTCTGCAGAAACTGGTATTGTTTTTGTGAAAGTGTGGGCTTCTGCTGCTGTACCCTATCTGCTTCACGGTTCTAAATGTGTTACGAGTTACCGTTGCCATTGTATCAGCTCAAACCAGTCTGGCCATTCACCTCTGACCTCTGGCATCAATAAGGCACTTAAGTCATCAGTCTTCTCCTTTCTGATGTTTGGTTTGAACTTTAGCAGTTCGTCTTGACCGTGTGTGCATACCTAAATTCATTAAGTTGCTGTCATGAGATTGGCAGATTAGATGTGTGTGTTAACAAGCAGTTGTACCTATTTAAGGGAGCCAGTGAGGGTGTGTGTCACTGGGGACATGAACTGATTGGATTCTCAGTAAGTATTTATTTATTACTGTATAGCCTATGGGTAAATCTTTACCACTGTACAAAATTGCACCATATCCAAGCACTGTTATCAAGAGGAATAAGTTGGTGACACGGTGTCTCGGTGGATAGCACTACCACCTCAGCAAGAACATCCTGGGTTCAATCCCAGGGTGAAGCGAACTGGGTCCTTTCTGTATGGAGTGGATGTCCTTCCTGTGTCTGCGTGGGTTTACTCCGGGTACTCTGGTTTCCTAAGACATGCGTGTTAGGTTAATTGATTACTCTAAATTTCCATTGGCTTGAGTGTGTGTACTTATAACTACACCTCACAGACTCTACACGACATTGAATAACCCATATAAACAAACAAAGCAAGGCATAAATGCTGAGAATCTTATTGAACAATATTCACATAAACAGAGTCTCCTGCCGTGTCAAATTAACAATGTTGCAACAGTAGAGCTTGATTTTAAGCCAAATGAATGTTAACATCAGCTGCTCTTTTAAAAACAGTATTTTGGCTGGGAGAGCTTATATATATATATATGAACGGACACTCCCTACCATTAACCAAAGATGGCAGTGCTGATCTAATTTGAAAGACGGCTGCATTTTTGCCCCTCAGTCTCAGCCTTGAATAATTTACCGGGGCCAGACCATGCGATGGGCAGTCTGCATCCGGCTCGCTAAACGATAAAAGTACCAGGGCGTTTCAGCTGCCTCGCTGCTTGCATTACCAGAGTGTGATTGTACGGACACCATGCTTCTCTCCCTGAAGTCCTGTGATTCCACTGATGATGCTGTAGGAACAAATGTTAGCGGTATCGGTGCATTTGCAAAGGACTCTTCCAAAAACTACTGTGATGGACTGCTTCAGTATATCTGCTGTCAGAAGAGGCTTGCCATCTCCCTCCAGTCATGTATGTCTATTTTTTCTCAGAGTTTTGACTTCATCTGATTACTGTTCTGTAATATTTTATTCGTCAGCGTTTCCTGGTGAGTTTTTGCACTTTGTCTTCTGCAACTGTTTCATAAGGAGGTTTCTGTTATGACTTTGTCTTAACATGACTGTTTCTACTCTTTCCATTTCTAACTTTGATGTCATACCACATTCTTTTGTTCTTCTAATTTATGATCTAAGTATGGTTAACTACAGAAGGTGTTTTGATAGAAATGTGATCTAATAGCAGTAGATTAGCCCACTGATGTGATGGAAGGGCGATTCAAATCAGAGTTGACGCTGAGTGCTTTTTGGATGCGGTCCATTGTTATAGTGCATTTGCTATGTTTGTCTGTGTCGAACAGATCAATAATAAAGCACAGCAGATTAGGATTGGAAATGGTGTGATGCAACCTTGTGGATATTTAAAATTGTTGTGCTAGAGTTTTTCATCCTTGGCATTCAGTGGGAGAGAATGATTGGCCAGATAAACCTGAATCTAAGCATTAGTTTTTGGTTGTGTATTGAGTGCTACTTATTAAACTAAATGGTATGCAGAATAAATAGTGCAGAATTAAGTAGGGTTCAGATTTTAATGAAAGATAATGACATCCATTTCGTCCACAGCCATATCTTCAGAGTGAGCTGTTCGCAAACCATAGTGTAGTGAAAATGAGCTGTGAAGGATCAAGTCCGAAAATGGTGTAAGCAATGAATTTAATAAGACCTTCACCCTGCCGAGTATGGGTAGTGGGATTCAAACTCACTACATCCCACAAAAGGATGAACATTGCTAAAAATAGCTTTGCTTAAATGGCAAAATATGTGTAAGATTAAGGTTAACAGTCTGAATATCTGATACATTTTAGTATTGCATTACATAAACTGGTATTATAATCGTGGACTGAGAGTTTTCATGGCCTCCCTTGTGCCTGTGAAGGTTTTTGTGGGTACTCCAGTTTCCTCCCACATTCCAAAGACATGCGTTTTGGTTAATGATTTACTCTAACTTGGCCCATGCCTAGTGTGTTGGTGTAACCTTGTCTCTGTTGGGAATATATATATCTTTATTAGTTATAGACATTAAATAAAACTAAATATGTTGAATATGTTGGTTTAAATTAATGGGTAACAGGCAACACAGTGAGCACAGTCGATTAGGTGCACAGTGGCTTTTCTTTAGTTTGTGTTGGAGGAAGAGCCGTCGGGGGATTGTCCTTTAGAACTGCAATGACCTGGTATACACCTCAAACAGGGCACGCTTTTATAACTGCTTGCTGTGTTCTGAGGACAGGCACTAGAGTCCTGCGACCCTGAGCAAGAACAATCAGGATTAAACCATAAAATAAAACAGTTTTTTTCAGTTTGCTTTACCTTAAGTTGGGCAATATAACTATTTGATCGTATCGTAGAATTTTAGATGTATCGCGATTCAGACGTTAATGATTCTGAATCGATTAACGAATGTAAATAATCGATAATCGAACACACTAAACATGTACATCAGCTTCTGTTCTTACACAAGAACTTAAACATTAGCACTCACTAACTAAGCTCTGTAACGCAAGCGGGTAAATGGCGGAATCTGGCGTTTATTGGAGTAATCAACAAACAGACCAGGGTCATGCACAAAAAGACAATGTGATCGGCAGATGTAATCCAATAAGGACGAGACGAAATGAGAAGCACAATAAGTCGGCGATAATCCACAACAGTATAAAGCGCTTAGAAACGAGGTGAGAACCACAAGACTTAGCAGAGAACTAAGGTGCAGGAGGGAACTAATAAGGAACAGGTGTGTGATCAGAAGGACGGTAATGAGGAGAGTGTGATAGGCTGGGTTTGATGGCCTGAGCAGTCCGTATGTGTGACGAGCTCATTTGCCCTCATTGGTATTATGTCATTAAGTCCTATGTTCTGTACTGTTATTTACAAGAAGTAATTCAGCATTTAGACTCTTTCTGCTGATGCTAATTAGTACTCCACAAAGTTGAATTTTTCAACGTCATTTAATTTATTTGTTTGATGCTCAGGATTTTGTTTCTTTGCTCAGTAATATTGACCTCATTTATTTTTATAAAAGGGCAGATATTTATTTGATTACTTATTTATATGGTTTTTGGAATATGCTAAATTGCTTCCATTTGGTTTGTTAATAAAAAATATTGGAATTAAATTCATCCTGGATTTGTTTGAAGTAGCCACATGGTAAAGGAAAAAAAAAACTATTTTTTAGAAAAAAACGAATTGAGATGCATCAATAATAGTAATCGAATCGTGAGGTGCCTAGAGATTCCCACCCCTTAAAAAAAAGTGTACTTTTCTGAGCGTATCAATGATGCTGTCAGTGCTAACCAACTGCGTGTTTTGTTCTAAAGAATGTAATTAGTCCTGTTTAACGAGAGACATGTTGAACATTTTGAATACAAATCATCAAGTATGGTACAATATTGAAAAAGTCTTTTAAAAGTCTTGCAAATGGCTTTAATGATCATGTTATACCACCCAAGCCTGTGCTGTTTTTTTTAGAGGAAGTTTTCAAGGTTCACATGATTTCAAGATTCAATAAATGTAATAAATGTTTTTTTTTTTTAAACTTTCTAGCATCCTGCAATACTGTATTGTTTACTCATTTATAACCATATGAGTTATATTAGTTGTATACTGATAGTGTGTACTCACGATATGGTACGTATTAGTAAACTAGCTCACTGGTAGCCAGAAGAGGGTTTCAACATCATGGTCAATAGGTTAAATGTTCATGCGTGTATAAACCCAATCATTTTTGGTAGTAGTCAAACAAATCAAAATGTGAAATACAGAGCTTGAGCGTGAACTGCCTATTGTTGACTGTAATTCAAGTCTTTTTTTTTATGTAACCTGTCAGGGCAATGTCATTTTGCTCTCCAGGTGCATATCATTACATTGCAGGTTAATGTATAACAGAGCTAAGAAAAGATTACGTTGATTCAACATTTACTATTTTGCAACTGGAGACAGTTGCTCAACATAAGGAGTTGAAGGAAAGTCAGTGCCAATACAGCAAGTCTTTATAAGGCTGAAAATGCTTTGATGTGTCAAAACTAATGGTGCATTGCAAACCTTACAAAATAGTTAAGAATTAAGCAGGGCGTGATCATACAATACTAAGCCATGACAGCAACGTTGTCTAGATGTGCCAAATACCATTACCAGTTATAGCAGGATTTTCAACCATTCAATTAAGAATGATTTGACGATATTTAATGATGTTTTGTGTTTCATTTTGAACCCAGTGTATTGAAGTGCAAAGCTAACACCATTACCTACAACCCCTGGCAAAAGTTATGGACTTACCACTCTCAGAGGAAGATCTTTTAATTGTATAATTTTGTAGAAAAATGTTAATCACGGAGACATGCCACAACTTTTTTTATTTTACAATTCCAACATTTCGGCATTAAGAAAACAATAAAAAGAGAAATAAATATAATTGTTGTAGTTTTTTTGAACAAGTAGAGGAAAATGGGAAGGTTGTAAAAGGGAAGCATACAGGTAGACCAAGGAAAATGTCAAGATAGAAAAGCAATGTGTTGAAAACAGAAAAAGCACAACAGAACAACTAAGAAACAAGTGGGTGGAAACAGGAGTCAATGTCTGTGAGAAACGTTAAGAAATCGCCTAAAAGAAATGGGATTTCCATACAGAAAATCCAAACGAAAGCCATCATTAACACGAAAACAGAAAAAGAACAAGGTTACAGTGGGCTTAAAGTAAAGTAATGATGCACTTTGGATGACTGGATGAAAGTAATCTACAGCGAAGAATCTCAGATCTGCATTGGGTAAGGTGATGATGCTGGAACGTTTGTTTAGTGGCAGTCCAATCAAATTTATAAAGATGACTGCCTGAAGAAAACATGCAAATGTCCACAGTCATTGATGATATGGGGCTGGATGTCAGGTAAAGGCACGGGGGAGATGACAGTCATTATATAGTCAATAAATGCCAATGTCTACATTCAAATGTTGGACTCTCTTCTTATATCCATTATGATGTTTGGTAATGATGACTTCATTTTTCAAGATGATAATGCATCTTGCTATAGGGCAAAGGACATGAAAACTTGCCTTCAAGAAAGACACATAATATCAATGGCATGGCCTGCAAATAGTCAAGATCTGAATCCAGCTGAAAATCCCTGGGGGAAATGGAAGAAAATGTTGACAAGGCTCTAACCTGCAAAGCTGATCTGGCAACAGTAATAACAGACAGTTGGATGCAGATTGGTGAAGAATACTGTTTGTGAATGGTTAAGTCCATGGCTCAAAGAATTCAAGCTGTTATAAAAGCCAGAGGTGGTGCAACAAAATACTAATGGTTACTACTAATACTAACACATAATATTTTCCTCACAATTTAGTTTTAGAATTTGTTTTCCCTCTATTTAATCTAAA
>JAUZST010000740.1:157517-189389 GCA_034779995.1 Parotocinclus haroldoi
GACTTAATGAACATGTATGTAATTTTATATATATATATATATATATATATATATATATATATATATATATATATATATATCATATGGTAACATAACATATCATATGGTAAAGGGTATTTTATCGAAAGCTTATTTTAAAATTAAGTAGACTACAATGTTTTCCATTAAAAAATCAAAATGTTTTCGATCGTTGCACAAACACATTGCAAGTAGGTAAAATGTGTAATGTGTGATTATTTTTAATAAGCCAATTTCAGATTTTCAATTTCCATGAAGGACATAAAGTGGTATTTGTGGAATCCAGTATCTGTAATTTTGCATTTGGCAAAAAATAAAATAATAATAATGACTAAATAAAAAAAATTAAAACAAATTACTATTGCAATGCACATTGCCATTATAAGGCCAATACTGACTTACACCACAAAGTTGCCCTGGTTTATTCCTGAAAAGTCCTCCTAAGTGTGGTGACGGTGACTTTTTTCCATGGGTAGTCAGACTTTATGGAGATATCTGGTAGAGCCACAGGGTTCTATGGTTGGAAAGAATGTAGGAATGGAGATACACTTTGATTTTGGTTGTATAAAGAACTTTTTCCCCAATGTCTTAAACTAACCTACTTTATACCACTATTTCAATCCTGGAAGGGCACCTTTACATTGTAAATGTCCAGATGGCTCTACAGATTTTTGGAAATGTTACTGGTCTACCACAAACAGTCATTAACAACTCATGCACTATTGTTATTGTTTACAATGAATTATTAATGGTGTTTGAGAACATTGCTTCCTCAGCAATTTATATTAACCCATTTGCTCTCTGCAACTCTGACCCTGCATTTCCTGATGTGTTGTAGGAGTTTGCACTACAGCTGACTGCACACGGTCAGGTAAGCACATCTTGCAAACGCTAACATCTACAGAGACAAGCAAAGGTTAACACTGAAAATGAGTCACATAGATAACTTCAAGGTCAGCAATAATCTGGGTTTTCCACAATGTGAACTTTTATAAATTAATTTAGTCTTAAGTGTACACACTTGACTAGCAAAAAGCACAGTATATAGCAGTTATACACTATATGCGGTACAATAAGGTCTATGATGGATTGGTGCCTTGTCAAGTGTTGGAGTTGTTTCCAGGATAAGCGGATAAGATAATGACTAAATGATAGAAAGAATAAATAAAGGTCATAGCTTTAATTTAAATAAGCAAATACATGAGAGCATTTGATTGGATAATTACAGCAGTGTGCACTAATGTTTCAGCTGGCAACAATTTTTTTTAACATTTCTTATACAATCATTTCAGAAGACTTATCATGTGATCATGGAAAATATTACTACGTTTTGAAGGTTATTATTGGCCTGCATAAAGCAAAGAAAACAACTAAGGGGATTGCTGAAATGACTGGAATTCAGTAAAAATAAATATATAAAACAGAGTTAGCTAAATACTTAATTATGTTGAAGGATGAGGTTATCCCGTACGTGGATTTATTTTCTCCCTAATGGCACAGGCAAATTCCAGTATGTCAATGCCAAGACTCATCACGTTAACATTGTGAACGAGTGGTTCTGTGGTCCTGAAGAATAATTTTGACACATGAATTGGCCTTCACAGTGTAAGGAATTGTTTGACCTTACCAACATCTTGGCCAGTATGTAATGCAACTCTGTGTGGAAATAAATTAGAATCAGAATGTCTTTATTTCACTAATTACGTTATAAATACAAGGAATTTGACTTGGTGAGAGCACACTCGTATGGCATGTAACAAGGACACAGAGAGTTAACAAGTTAATGTTAAGGGTTAATGTGTGATGTGAAGCTATAACACACTGCATACATACTGCAAAGTAAAGTAAAGCTAAAGTAACAAGTTAATGCTAAAGGTTAATGCGTGATGTGAAGCTATAACACAATGCATACATACTGCAAAGTAAAGTAAAGCTAAAGTAACAAGTTCATGTTAAAGGTTAATTTGTGATGTAAAGCTATAACACACTGCATACATACTGCAAAGTAAAGTAAAAATAAGGTAGCAGTGTACCAGCATCTTTATTAAATGTGAACAATTGCAAATAATCTCTCCATAATGCATTTTTTGTGATAACGTTCACCAGTCTTGAATTGTACACAATTGATACATAAAACGTCTGTAATAGAAACCATTTGATTGCACCAATTAACACTAAATGAATGAACACCAATTTGCTTTAAGCTGTTAGTTCCTGTACCGATTGATTAACTTGTAACTAAGGAACAGGATAAATGCTATATGACAACCCTGCCTTAAACTACTTCTTGGCATTTTAGCATCTCGTCTCATTGAGAACATGGACCCTACAGTAGACCCATGTAAAAACTTCTACCAGTATGCATGTGGAGGCTGGCTGAAGAAGAACATCATCCCTGAAACCAGCTCACGGTACAGCACCTTTGACATCCTTCGGGACGAGCTGGAGGTAGTGCTCAAAGGTATATCTCAAATCTCAAAATGCTTCAGTTAAGTGAAAATATGAATAATGATTATTTTAATCAGTAAAAATGTATAATAATAATATAATGTATAATAGTCAGTAGTTATAAGTGTACTTGTCGCACAAAGCTGATACAAGACTCATGCAAGATTCTATTCTGTTGTGGTTGAATTTCATGTTAATGAAGTTATGAAAAAAGGATAGGACAGGAAAAAAAACCTGAGATGTGTCTTTTACTCTTTTACTTTTGCAAGTATGATCCGAAGATATGTCATGTCTTGGCTGGCATGTGTACAGACTGTAGTCCATCTGGTTCTCTTATTGTTGGTTATAAAAGTGAGTTTCATGTCATAACCCCCACAGGACCACCAGTATTCAGGCACTATTTTGGTAGTAGGCACTAATATGGAGGTCGTGTGTTAGTGTGCGTTGAGCTGGTGCGATTGGACCAGACAGCAGTGCTGTCAACAGTTTTGAGATACCCTATTTTTTTTCTTTTGCCACATTCAATCTGCTTATGCAGATTTTACACAAACTACAAATATGACTAGAATTGTGTGATCACTTTAAATTTGCATTGTTTTGCACAAAAGCTTATTCCATTCTAAAATTCTTATAGGCTATATAAAAATAGTTTTTAAATCTATATTTTTTCATCCTCCTATCTATTTGATTCAAAATGGTTAAACTACTGGTTTGTTCTATTAATCATAATAGAATAAAATAGAATCTTGATTATCTATATCTATAGAATATGTATTTATTTTATTACATTGAAACTGTATGCAAACCTTGAACAGTACAGTAGAGAAAATATAAGAAAAGACAGAAATATATAAAAGACACGTACAAATATGTTGCAAATCTAATTGAAAAGGTTTCAAAAAAATTTAAACAGTTAAAAAATACAAAGTAAGAATGCTTTGCTTAAATTAATTTAATAATTAATAATTTTTTATGTCATTTGTTTTCAGTCATTTTTTATTTTTTAAGTCCTATTTTTGTGCTCTTATATACATATGATGTTGTAGAGGAGACTGTGGCTATCATTACATTTACACAGAGGTTCATACATTCAATGGTTTAAGAACCACTGTGTTAAAGCATATTATTCAGCTCTTATCAGGAGGCATTCATTTACAGTGGAAGTAATAGTGGAAGTAAGGTATGTGGTTATGAGACTGAGGACTGTAAGTCTGGACATGTTATCATATGCTAGAAGTTTTAATTGGTTAACACATATAATAACTGTAATTTAGCTACCAGTAAATGAGTAATAATTGTAATACTTGTAAAGTGGCATAAGGGCACATAGTAATCCCTTTTAAAGTCACAGAATGACTTAACCTTGCTGCCTTATGTATTTAGCAGTTTAAAGTATTTCGTATGAATAGAAAATCTTAAAATTCTGCTACAGAAACATTATACACAGTGTTATTCCGTGGTAATACCCAGTGCCTTGTCAGGACCCTGTTATTTTCTGCATGTTTATTATTATTATTATTATGGCATTCTCTTGGTTGTTTGAAATTTACTTTGCACAGAATGTAAAGGAATTGACACACATATAGTCCTATGTAAATGTAAAAGTTAAGTACAACACGGGCTTGTTGGATTTAAATGGATATTTAATGGCCAGCAGACTCCATGGTTAACATTTCTGAACGTGTTTATCAGTGTAGTTGCCACAAAGTTTGTCCAAGATTTATTTTTTTTTGTGATGACCTTGTCCTCATCATGCTTCCGTACTACCAATTACCTCTATTAGCTCCACCAAAATGAAGACCATATATGATTTATTCTATAATATTAATATGAAATAATATTTTAATGAAGTGTTTTTCATTAGGTTTCATCAAATGTTATTGAACTTTGGTGATGTGCAATACGTACATGTGATGCAACAATGTGAAAGAATAGCTGAATAGTCGGGTTAAGATAGTTGGGTTAAGAACAAATTCTTAGGGTTGATGTCTTACTAATTAATCCATGTTCTCTTTAGTTTGAGTTAATTGACTATTGAAAAAATATCAGACATTTTTTTAGTATTTGCTGGTGCACATATACAACAGAATTTATTGTACCATCTATGATGGCAAATCATCCTGACCTAAGTGCAGCAAAAGATGTTCAAGTCATTATACTATATATAAGGATATCAATGGCCTTTCATTTTCTTTACTTGTATCCAATCTGTCTGACTGGGAAATGATGGAGTCTAAACTATTTAGAGATGGCTTTTAACACTTTTTCTATGACTGCAAAAATACGATGATGTTGTTGGTCATATTTATTTAGGTTAATAGAAAATTCTAAAGGTTTCACAAACTTCAAACACTACTGTAATTCATTGTAACAATCAGAACAACAGTGGGAAAATACTGTGAAGCAATGTTTTCAAAATTAAGAAATAACATTTACTAGCTTGTTGCTAAAAAAAGGGTATTCAATATTTTGAAATAAAATTCCTCCTAAATGCCCTTGTTAGCATTTTCTGTGAGTCAGTCCAGTGAGATACAAAGTTGATGTGAAAATAGAAGCATGTTTACAGGTTTTGTTCAACATTTGGATGTCATTAGAGCTTGAGCCTCTGGCTGTGCCTTGGCTTTCCTATGTGCGTCTTTCAGCATGTGAGCATAGGTACTACTGGACACAAAATCTCAATACTTTTGTGCTACAAAGTGTTTTGTATCAACATGATTTATGATTGGAAAATACAGGGTAGTGGAGTTTGAATTGATTTTTATTGATAAATATGAACACTTTTGGACACAGATTAGTGGTTTTGGTCTGCTTATTACAAATCATTTAATCTCTGAGAACTGCATATTCCTGAGTGCCATACATAAATCTAGCTAATGATAACACAACCTTCGAGAGTTCTATAGCTTTTATATTTTCAATAACAAAATAAGCAAACTAAATAAATAAAAAAAATCATACAGAATATGCTTTAATACTGACTAAGCCTTCAACCAAAAAATAAATTAAACAAAAAATGAGGTAAAAACAGTAAAAATGTTTTAGAATGCAAAATGTATCTGTAATGTAACTAATTAAATACAAATAATTACATATTTCAGACAAGCAATAAGAAAAATATGGTTACACTCTTTTCCAATTTTGTGGAAACCTTATATAACTGATAAACTAGTTACAGTATATGCAAATATCTTTGAAATGCACAAACTATTGAACCTGAAAAACAGTTGAGTTCCTGAAAGTCATTTATATTGTATATTTTGCATGTATAAAATAATATGACTAAAATGCAGGGTCTAATTTAATGCTTGTTTCATACAATGACTTCAGTCACTGGCTATCTGGCTATGTCTTAGCAGAATACTGCATACTAAATTGTATATAAAAAACAATTCCAGTACTTGACATCCCATTTAGTGCAATTGCGATTTGAGAATGGTAGTGGATAAGCCAATTTCTTGAAATTTGATGATTTATTCTTACCGTTTTCTTTACTTCAGCAGTCTTTTTCTGACAAAAATGTGACAGTTGTTCAATTTATTCTTCTGCTTTGCACTTTGCAGTAGATTGCATTGAAATCTTAACTCATCATGAATATGAAGGAAGATGTGGAAGGGCTGTACAAAGCATGATTTCATCAATTTATTCATTTAGCTTTTATTTGATCACCTGTCCAATAACATGTACATTTTAGTGATCTACTGTTATGTCCAAGATAAAAATGAATGTTACCCTCCAGTGTAGGTTCCATAAAACAGTGACAGTTCCAGCATGTGCTTGCAAATGACAAGGAGCACTCATAGCTGCATATAAACCACAAAACTGCAGGGAAAGCAGGCCCGAGCAAGAAGGACAAGCAGAGAAAGGATGCTGTAGGTGGAGTATCAGAAATGGAACTCATGCATATAAATGGTTTAGATGCCTCAGGGAAAAGCTACATCCTGTCTGTGACGTAGAGTGCTTTGTGGAAAGATGTGGGTCAGATTAGAACATAGTAAAAGCCACAATAAACAGAATGTTTAGATAATGATAATTACCCTAGTAAACTAACAATCTCAACAATCTTTATTTGGATAATCAGAGAAATTAAATGAATACCAGAGGCAGACCTGAAAGTGTGCATGCATTGCACAAAACATTTTTTATATTTGAATAGTTTGAAAGTTATTCAAATATTGCCTTTGGCAAGTTGCTAAAATCTAGACTAAAATGACTTTGGATCAGGGTGTCTGTTAAATGCTGTAAATGTAAATTCCTACCAGCTATATATTTTAGAGGTGCATCCCAAACTGCTTTCAGTGTCATAAATATTTATTAACCCCTAAAACCACATGGGTTATGAGGTATCTTAATGGTGTTTAATGAACATTGCCCATAATATCAGCAGCACAAAAACAAAAGATGGTTAAATTCAATCTGGTTCCCACATTTACATTTAGTAAATTAACATATGCCCGTGTTCAGGGTAATTTACTGATACAACACATCTCTGAGTTAATTGTTCTGGAGGACCTAACTATGGCAGCATGGCAGTAAATGCTCTTAGAACTATTTTTCCTTAGTCCTATAAGTCCTATAACTTTAACCAATGCACTACCACAGTGTGTAACTGTGGTAAGTATTACTGGATTAACAAACATGTGTTTGAAATAATCTGAAGGTCAGTTTCAATTTTATACTTACTCATGTTAAAAAGCAACAAAGTACATGCTCCATGCTCTGCTTACCATAGACAAACACAACTTGTGAATGGTGGGAAACACATAGTGCGGCCACTCACATACCAGCTGTTTAGAATTCATAGCTGTGGCATAAATCTCACTTTGTGTTTTAAAATGAAAATATCCGGACAGTAATTACATAGATGACTTAATTATATAGTTATAAGCTCATATGAAGTATATTTGTCTTGTGCAAAGACAAAATATAGGTATAGGCTAAATTAATGTTTGTCAATTTGCTTTGGGGGGTCTCACATTCAGATTCATTAATTTATTTCCATACCCCTTTAGGGTCACAAAGCCAGGGCCTAACTAGCAGACAGAGCACAAAGCAGTACATCATTTGGAATGTGAAAGAAAAGCGGTGCAAATGGAGGAAACCCAGGGGAGAATTTAAAAATATTAAATCTTAACAGTCCAGGCAGGGAATTGAACATAGGAACATAGAACATATCTATGAACATATCATGAATGTAGAAAATGACTTCTGTTAACTGACTTCACGGCTTAGAGCTTTATCAAAACATTTACTTTACTCAACTAAGTCAATAACATTTACTTTACTCAACTACTTTAGTTATTCAATTACTTTACTTAACCGTTCTTTGGTAGACTTTATAAAATATATTCTTTTTATATTTTAGGTCAGAATTATGCTGAAATATATAAAATTCTTAAGGATTCACAAACTTTTCAGCTCCAATGCCTGCAAATATGGAGAATTTTGCTGTTTAACATAGCAATGAATATAAAAACGATTATTAAAACATAAAAAACTGAGCCTGTAAACTGGCTATATTAAATGCTGAACGAGGCATACACCCGTAGTCACTTACAACTGGTAGAATCGTAGAAGGTACAGTACAATACATGCAATTGTAGGTTAATTGTGTACCAGGGTGGATTTGAGAATGTTCAAATGTTCAAATGTTAATGGTCAATTTCAGTTTCCTAATATCTGTGACACCACATATAGAAAAACCTGGCATCCAATAATAGTTGTACTTTATTGGTTAACATCAGTATGTTGACCTACACAAGTGTAGGCTAAAATCATATTTCTTTGTTTATGAGATCCTAAAGTATATGCACAACATGGAGAGGAACATGGGCATGGATGTTGTCATATCTGGTGGAGGAAGTATAACGTCTTTGGACACGTTGACTTAAATTTAAAAAAAAAAACATTCTTATTTAGTAAAGGTATCTTTACTAGTAACAGAAAGTTAAATATGCATTCACAGCCCAACTGCATTGCCCACCCTGTTGGCATAAGCGAAAGGAAGCTTATTTGAGCAGGAACTTGGGAACTTAATGTCAAGAGACTATAGTCTCACTGACAGGATTGATGCTATTATTAAAGGATTATTGTTGTTATTGTTATTAAGGCAAGATATTATTGTGGGAAAATGACGTGTAAAGATCTGTGGGCAAAGTATTTTCTGGTAAGCTTATTATTCATTAATTTTCTTTATCATAATCAGTGTCCTGGGAAAGTCTGTGTCTAGCTGGCAACACAGGGTGCAAGACAGGCATATTGCTTATAGCCATCACTGACACACACAGTCACACGCTAGAGGCACTGATTTAGAGATACTGATTAACCTAACATGAATGGTCTTAGACTGTGGCAAGAAACCAGAGTATCCAGAGTAAACCCACACGAGCATGGGAGGTCATGCAAATTACACACAGAAAGAAACCAGACCACTCCACCTGGGATTGACCCCAGGAACTTGTGAGGCAGGAACAATTTGAGGCATCGATCTTAAATCAGATACAATCCCATATTACACGAGCTTTTAGATAAGAAATCTTAGTGACATGTTTATGGATACATCTTTGTCAGCACATGTGTGATGTATGAAATAAAACAATTAAATGATGAGCTTCCATGTAGTTTCAAAATATTTACTGGTCAGGAAATTCAAAAGAATGCTTATTAGCAGCTAGTGCAGCTACCTATTTAGCCGGTATCTGTTCGTATCTACTTACCTACCAACTCTAGTAAATAAAATACTGTTTCATTTAATATCCCATTGGTGCACAGAATGCTATAATCAGAATACTGTCCATATCTAAGTTTTGAAAGTTTATTGCTTGGAAATTCATTTGAAAGTCAGTCATCCTATATGACAACATTTATGGTAGGATAAGTCAATTTAAATGACATAAGGTGGAGAAAGACCAGGGAAGATCATTTTGAAGCTGCAGGGGATCTTGACACACAGGCAATGGGTGGTCTCTAATCCAATCACACAAACACACACACACACACATAATGCATAATATTTGCCCTTTCTCTGGGTGCATTGAAGCATAAGACCAATTAAAACAAACCAAGGAAAACATGTATACATCTTGTAAATATGGTAAAGATTAATTAAAATATTTAATCTTGCAAATGCTTTTAGTTCCATGGCTGGTTAAATGGCAAATATATCAATAATTGTGCATTTTATGTGTATTTATTTGGTCTTTGCAAGTTACAGGGAATTAACCTGGGCAAACCATTGTGTGGGTGGTATTGAGGTAAATGACTCAGTGGTATTGAGATACTATTTCATTCACAGGAAATATATATTTCTTTAGAAGAAATTCCACTACTCATCTACTACACCTCCATTTCCTAAGCATTGCCTTTTGATATACAAACGTGTTTTTCGCGCATTGAATCATGTCATTCCAGAGTATTGACCAAGGTTAGGTAATAAACATACAGTAATACATACATTCTGATAAAGACATAATTTGAAAAGGAAATACTAAGCATGCAGTTTTGCCATGTGCATTGTTATCACATTAGATGTTGTTAGTTTTGGAACATTTATTTGTTTGTTTGATGTTAGTTATTATACATTTGATTAATTTTCTACAGTTACTACAAATAATATGCACACTCCAATATGCATATTCCAGATTTGTTTCCACGCTTTCCCTACAACCACTACCCTCTGAACTGCTGTGTTTTTCTTTTGTATTTTCTTTATTTTAACTGTATTCTGAACATTTTTGTTATTGACCTATGACTTATGCTACACATTTTAACACAATACATTACATAATAAATGTTATTTATATATTTATTTGTACATTTACTTCTCTCCACTAGCAGGTAAAGTTGATATTTGTTTAAGAATGTATGACTATGATTTTGAAAATAATTGCATAAAAACACCCACAAAAATGTTTAAGAACACTTGCATTATTTCAATGAACCTGTATTTGCCTTGTTTTGGAGACTCTGAAAACGAGTAGATATACAGTACTCTTTAAAAGTGTGGACACACCTTCTAATTTAGTGTTTTTCATTATTTTCACATTTTCTGCATTGTGGATTAATACGAATTATGATTCATCATCCGAACTATGAAGAAGTACACATGGAAATATTTAGTAAACAAAAATGTGTTAAACAAACACCATCATGTGTTTTATATTGTAGATTCTTCAAAGTACTCACCTCTTGCTTAGATGACAGCTTTGCACATCTTCAACAAGTCATTTGAATGGCCGTTTCTTCAAGCAATTATAATAAGCTGTCTTCTCTTTAATCTCTGCAGTAGTACTGGAGAGAGAGGATGGAGTGAACACAAGTGGTAGCAGTGCTTTAATCAAAGCCAAAACCCTCTATAGGTCCTGCATCAATGAAAGTGAGTCCTGCAACCTTTGAGAATAAGGCATGTAATTACAGGGTGCAAACAGTTCTTGTACACATCAAGATTAATAAGGTTATAAACCATATAACGATAAACATGTTTGAAATGAATACGTTCAAACTGTAGGACATGTCAGAAGGATAGAGGCCTTGTTGAAAGTCTGCATGCATATATTTTATGACAGGTCTGATTGAACAGAGAGGTGGAATGCCACTGCTCACAATGCTGCCAGATATCTATGAGTGGCCCATAGCAACGGATGACTGGGACACCACATATGGTATATAATCATGTTACAGTGTACATATTATACGTTGTAGCAAACCAAAATACACAGAATCAAGCTTATTTATTTAGTAGTATATTTATTCATAATAGCTTTTATATACTTCCATAGGACTGAACTGGATGGCAGAGGATGCTATTGCCAGACTGAATGAGAAATATGGGAAGCAAGTCCTGATTAGCTTTTTTATCGGCACAGATGACAGAGACTCCAACGCTCATATCATTCATGTAGGTGTGCACATGCAGGCAAATGTGATGCGTGCATGTTTTCCCACATTACTCCTCTCAAGCTTAGATTTAGCTGTGGAGAACATGTTTAATTTGACATTATTCTCATAACACTAAAATAATTGTATAGATAATAAATAACATAATCTTCAGATCAAAATAATATACATTGGCTATTTCTACCTGCTGGTGATGATTAGATGCTGATTTCAATGCAGATAGATTTGTTTAGCACCAAATTTTGGTTTACAGTAGCTGAGTCATTTTGAAATGCTGATTTTATGTACATGAATACACTTAAAAGGCAACTTTACATTTACAGCATTTTGAAGCGCAACTCAGCGCAATTGACAACTGATCTTTTGAGTTACAAGCTAAACATCTGAGAAATAAGTAACTTGTTCATGAACTCAAAAGCAGTGATTTGCAGCCAATGAGATTAACATTCTGGTTAATAGTCCATTACATTAACCACTGAGAAACATTTGCCTGTAATTGAGGTACTCAATTTGACATATGGATTATTATGGTATTATTTGGTTGGGAATTACTCCTTGTGGTGAGAATTATAAGAAAGAAGAGTGGTTTTTAAGATTAGATTTTTTTCTCTCATTTTTAATGTGTCTAATGCCAAATTAAAAATGTTAATAAAAATGGGGATTCATGAACAATCATATTTACCATCGTATTTTTCAATTTTAAGTGCATTATTTACACTTACACCACTTAGCTGACTTTTGTCCCCAAAGTTAACTAAGTATTTAAGAGTCTTGTTCGAGAGCCCTACAGTGGCAGCTTGATGGATCAGGGATTTGAACTACCAACCTTACTGAGTGACCAACACAAAATGCACAAAATACCACTCCCAATAAATTACTAATTATATAGGATCTGATTCTTTAATGAATCTGAGCCTCTTTGTTTTTAATATTTTTCTGCCCTTTCCTTTTGTGGCATCGCTAACCTTCTGTCCCTGTACTTCGCAGGCTCTCCTTTTTAGGATGAAAAGAAAAACCACTCCACTCTTTTAATAACCAGTACCACTCTGCTCATATGCACACACACAAGCCAAACACTCACAATCGCAATATCTCCATGAACAAACAGTTTCTCTGTCTTCAGATTTGAACGAGAGTTGATGTGTCTTAAAAGTGGTTTTCCATTTTAATCATGGTAACTGATATGGTTTTAACTGGATGAGATGTGGTTTAGATGCCCTGGAATTCCTGTGTAGAATGAATGGGTGATTGTGTTTTGCTCTGATTCCCTCTGCTAGTTTGACCAGCAAAGCCTTGGCTTGCCCTCCAGAGACTACTATGCCTGCACAGGGCCCTATGAAGAGGTAAGATCTGCCTCCTACTTTATGATCAATCCCAGACCCACTATATATGTGGTTCTTCTGCATTGCTTGTATTACTTTAAGATAATAAAAGCATATGTAAAGTGATTCATAAAAGTTACAGGTATAATAAATCACTGGCACTAAATTTTATATTTATAGTCTTTTCAGCTTGCCAAAGACTATATAGTAGATTTACAACAAACATGCATGATTAAGATTTACAAGTCAGAGTAAAAAAAATAAGATTATAATTACTAAGAAAACAGATACTGTAAGTGCATTTTGGTTGTACAAATTACTTAAGGTTCACATTAGCCATGGTATAATCTGATTAGTATTTTGAGCATGCTTTACATTTACATAAATTTGACTTTATAACACTATGCTCACATTGATTGTGCATTAGTCAAACTATACATGCATTTATACATACAATTGGCTTTTAAATGTAGAAATTCTGTTTTAAAAACTAACCTAATTAATACTAATAACTTACTCCTCAGACAACAGCAATTTAGGTCCATAGTTTAGTCACATCTCGCTTGGACTATATACATATATTTCAGGTCTTCACTTAACAATCACATTTCCTAAGATTATCTTTTTCTATTCATCTATCTGTTCCTTCTGTGTGTTTTACCACCATGGAGAGTAGGGAGTTTAGCTGCTTTGCTGCTCGGTTGTGGAACTCTTTACCATCTTAAGGAATTTTAATTCAATTTCTCAATTCAAATCGGAACTCAAAATGTATTTATTTAGAATAGCTTATCTGATCGAATTGATACATTGCTTTGATTGTTGTTTGTTTTGTCTTAGTCATTTCTGATGGTGACCAAATGCACCATTAGATAAACTGTATTCTTATTATTACTGTCTGAATCACAAAGTTAATAGTTCATATTCTCATTCTCAAGGAAAGGACATCACACAGCAAAGTGTGAGAGGACAGAGAGGAGAGAGAAATATTTGATTTGATTTGAAAGAGAAAGAGTGCACATGACAGCATATGCAACACCATGCAGCTTTAAACTTTTCTGCTTATTTATTTATTTATTAGTTTGCACTTGGTCTTTACATTCTGGTATAACATCATTTTTGGATTTCCCCAAGGTGTGTCAATCATTTTTTCCATCCTTTCAATCCTTTGTATTTCCTTATATAAAACTTTTACAGAAGTGATGTGTAGTACATTTCCAGTGCCTGAACACAAGTACATTATCATTTCCCCTGTACAGTCAAGAAGCGGGCCTTCATATTCATGTGGGGAAGTGTGGGGACATTTGTCCATCTGAAACTAACAAATTAAAGGTATTTTTCTGAACCTGCAAATGTTAAATTGCAGTATTATTGCATTCACTGCAGTATCTACTGGAACAAACACCACATAAATCAAGCCCTTGATTTTAAGTGTCAAGACCAAGTTCTGACAGTTGCAGTAATGTTATAATGCCATATTTTACATATTTGAAAGAATTGTCTTTTTAGCAATAAAAGGTTATACTTGAATAATTTATAACAATCCTGATATGTCACCTTATCTATCTTACTGAGCTGTTTACAAATAACACAATGAAATTATTCATGCTAGATGCTAAAACAATGTTATTATGTAATATAACATTTTCAGCAGCACCTTTACACTTACCACATTTGAGTAGGGCAGTGAAAAGATGAACCTAATTAGCTTGTGTAATGCATCATGGGAAAGCTGGAATGCTTCTTAAATAACCAGGGAGTTAACCGACAGGAGGTATATACTATTTCATAATTTAAGAGCCTATCCACCCCTGCCAGCTCTCTCACACACAATCAGTAAGAGCCATTTAATGTAGCCCCATTCAGAAATGTCAAAGGTGTTTTTGGTTTGTTCACAGACCTGCAACACTTATGAAGACTTCATGGTTAATCTTGCTATGCTGATCCGAAAAGACAGAGGCTTGGAGGTCAACACAACACGCATCAGACAGGAGGTGGTCCGGGTCATGCAGATGGAAAAAGAGCTAGCTAATGTAAGCAGCACAGTGCTTATTCTTACTTATTGCTTATGATAAAAAAGATACAGACCTTTTCATTTACAGCTCAGTGTCCTTCCTGCTTCATGTGCCAGGTTGTTCACTTGTGGCCTGTCAGATTCAAAACAAATATCAACATCCATTAATACAGTAAATCTTTCAAAGGTAAATAATGTAATGTTGTACATTAAGTCTTCCCCTGCATTAACATTCAGTTTTAAACAATTGTACTGCTTAGAGCCTCATATTCAGTGTGAAGAGGACGAGTTTTAAGTATTTAATGATTTTATGATAAGCCCAGTAATACAAAACATAATGATAAAGTCAACTGTATATAATGTTCTGATGCTAGACTTTCAGACAGTAAAGTGAACTAAAGAATTTAAATTATAAACAGATAATGCCAAATAACTTTAATTTGATCTTTCAAAGATGACAGACTGCATTTACACAATGATTCAGTAAATAAAAATGTGTTTGCTATTTAACACTTAAAAATCCAACTTAATTAAATACATTTTAGCAAAACCATATTTCAGCAGAACTATTAAAATAATAAATACTACTTATCTTACTAAGAGCTTTGAGTCATTGCTGTTCACATTGTGACTCATTTCACTGGACAATGGCTTCACATTTGGTGCATGCTATGAATTTTGGACTGCTGATTGCAAAAATCGCATTGCAATAATATATTCTTATTACATATCACATTGTATATATAAATTATTTTTTTATTATTGTACTTTAAGTCTCCTAGTATACTGCCACAAAACAAGCTGTTACCAATGTGCTCGGCAAATGTTTTCTTGCATGCATGGTTATGCTTAATCAGATTAAATTCCAGCATAAGGCTATAAAAGATGCTCCCATTTACAGCTTCTGTTTGGACACACTTTGACACAAATTTTCATTAGGCAAAAAACATATTCAGCACACATAACAATATGATTGACTATCTTCAAGAAGATTTAATGCAGTAGAAGTGCCTTGTCACAAAATGCTCTAGTACACTCTGTTACCAAGCATGGTATATACGGTAAATGCCAAAATATCACTCATTAAAACAAGTCTATGAGCTTTCCTTCATATGTAAAATTACTGTCAAAGGAAACCAACTATATGTGCAGTGAACACAAAACAAGAACAGTGCCACATGATGACAGGATGGAAATTACCAAAATCTAGATGAGGCAGATAAGGATGACACAATACATGAGCTATTTTGAAAAACAACATTAATCTAGATGTGGCAACCTTTATTCATTGTTACCATTATCAGATCTGATATTAAACATCTGGCGGTACTTCCAGGAATGGAGCTCCGATATGCAAAGGTACTGTTGTTTCCTATGTGAATGAAATAGCTATGTTAAATACATTAAAATACATTAAAATAACTGGCTGCTTTGTTTTTGACCCAACTTAGATATTTCTGCATCATCTTTATGTGAAACATTGGTTGATGAAAAAACCTTGTGAAAGCAATGGATAAAGATGGTGATGGATTTCATTATGTCAGACGGATGTTTCCAAGAATAACTAATGACATGATTAAGGAAATATGTTTTTTTGGTCCACAAATCAGACAATTCATAATTTTTTTTCTTAAATTACTACACACCAAATTACATTGAGCTACATAGTAGACTCAAAGGTAATTCAGGACAAAGTGCACATGGCATATAATGTCACACTGTTTTGTTGTTATGTGAATGAAACTTGTTTTAACTTTACACAATGACTCCATAAATCTAGTTTGTGAGTGTAAGATGAGTCCATATTATTCAGATAAAAGATCCAAGAAAAAAAGTCACTGGCTTAAATTTGGGACACTATGGTAAAGTTCACACAGTTCATGGTATATTGTGTATGACCACTTAAATGAAATTTTCAATTTCATTTGGAAATTTAACTTACTTAATTAATCGGTGTTAGGAATGCTTTGTTAATTAAGGTTCTGAATATGAAAAAATATTTATTTTTACAACCACTTGTTTATTGTCATGTTCTGTTCTATTTCTCTTTAAGGCAACAGACACACCAGAAGACAGAAACAATCCTGTTCTGCTATATAACAAGATGTCCCTTGAGACACTTAACACCAATTACACACTGGAGATTGAGTCCAGAGTATGAAACTTAAAGAATATATAAATATAAATTATGACAGAAAACAAAAACTGAACAAAGTAATGTATTTTATTCCTTGCAGGTTTTTAACTGGACTCGCTTTACCAATAACATCATGGATACAGTGAACATTTCCATTACGGACAGTGAACAAGTAATACTTTATGCTCCCAACTACTTGAAGCGACTAAATCCTATCCTGAATAAGTACACAAAGAGGTGAGGTATCCCCTTTAGACATAATCAGACATACAAAGCATTGCTGCATAGCTGGACAATCCACGTGCATTACCTGCTGATCAAAATATAATCTCTTATTTTACACTTAATCCAATCCTGATAATGGCTGGGGTAATGAGTTAGGTTCTAAATGGTTACCAAGGACACAAAGTGAGATTCCTCCCTAGACAAGGAGCTGGTCCATCATAAAGCACACACACAGAGGCACACAGACACACACTCATACTGGGGCACTGTAGAAAGAAAAGTACCTGGAGGACATTCGCATGTACAGGTATAATATGAACTTTCATTAGCTTGGTGCAATCTTAATCTTTAATGTTCAGAGAAGAAAATCCATTATAGTTCTGCACTGGCATCTGTATCAGTGACACAGATTACTTCTAATGGCAGCAAATTGAATCCACAATTAAGAAGATCTTGTTTTAGTGGTTGAGGTGTAGTTGAGATGTGTCTGACTATTCCATAAAAGAAACAATGACAGCAACCAGGCTTCTAATGAAACCAGACTGAATTCTCAAATATGAGTTTCAGCTATTCTACGTAACAGTTTCAATACATGGTCATGGATAAATGCTAACTCCATTACACTGCAGAATCAATTAAGGGCCAGTCTTGCACTTCCCATTAGGTCATGCCTATTTTGAAATTTGTATTGCTAATGTAATTATACAATCTAAAGATAGATGTAGCACACTATCAAACACAGTTAACATCAATGGACCTCAAACTATCCAACTCTTCTTCCTAAAGCTAACCATCAGGATCAAAGCCAGCAGGACCTGCTTTAAAGGAATGTTTTTTAAACTGCATTTGAAAGTCACACCTGACTCATTAATGAAGGGGTATAGTAACTTAATTATAGACTCTACGGCTATTCCTTCGCAGCTGTCACAATTGTGTAGCACTGGTATTTAAACTGTATGTTGGGCCTAGTGGACCGGCTGATGAGTAATTCTCAGTATTTATTAATTTTAATGAACAATAAATGTTTGAATTGCGTAAGATGCTGTTGAGGGGTTTCAGTTAAAGGCTGAGCCAAAAGTTTAAAAATCACTGGTGTGTGTAAATATCCATATGAAACACTTAATGTATGTGAATCTATGCAGAGACATCCAGAATTACATGGTGTGGCGTTTTGTTATGAACATGGTTGTTGGTCTAAGCAGAGAATACAGAGACACCAGGAAAGCCTTTAGAAAAGTGAGTATCAGTTCACTTCTCCCTTACTGATTAAGGTAAAACATCCATTATTTCTTTCACATTTTCCATCACCACCAATGTTCCATGTCATTTATTACATTGAATTATGTGTTCTCCACTCTCAGGCCATTTCTGGGACCACATCAGAGGCAGCTATTTGGAGGCAGTGTGCCATATATGTCAACAATAACATGGAGGATGCTGTGGGAAGGCTGTATGTGGAAGAAGCTTTTGCTGGAGACAGCAAGGACATGGTGAGGCTTGAATAATCATGATACTTATATCTATTTCCCTGTCCAGAGATTATTTATTGCTTTACCAATGATGGTAAATCTCTGCACCAGTCACTTTTAAATAGTAATGTACCCACATGCACACATTTACTTTCGCCCTGTCCTGTTTATCATTAGGGATAACACTTAACACTGCATAAATAACCACACTCTTGTTTTTGTGTCTTTGTGGTCTGCCCTAATGCTTTAATCTGTGTGTTTCCACACTGCTGTTTTGATACATACATGAGATCTCAAATACAGTGGATCATATGTTCTAATATGTCTTCATCGCACATCTTTTCTATACTTAAGACTAGTGATGTTCTGTTGAATAAATCATGTATCAATAATAACATTAAAAACTTTTTCTCTACACTAATTTTCCATTTTATTACATAGTTACATACATATTTAGTAGTTTTACAATACTGCGGTTCATTTGTTGCTCCACATACTTTGTTAGCCCCCTTTCACCCTGTACTTCAATGATCAGGACACAGGACCAACAAAGTGTAGGTATTATTAGGATGCTGTATCAATATCAGGTATACAGTGACACTGAGTGTGTTTACATTCAATTAACAACCAGATCGTTGTCATCATTGTGCAGCTATGTGATCATTGATTATTAATGCCATGTATACCACAGCAATCAGATTTATCATAGTATGTGTACCATTTACAGGGTTTCAATTGTTTGTTTCAATTTGCATATAACCATGCCTAGCCAAATCAGTTGCCAGTCTGGCAGGTCTTATTCTAAAGATTTAGCTTTATTTTGGCTCCTTTCCATTGATTGTTTTTTTTTTTCCTCATGTCTGATCTGGCAATTAATGTGACACAGAAATAAAAGGCAACAAAACAGCTATTGAAAACTTTAACTCTGAAATGCAATATATACTATGGTAAAATAATAATTTGATTACTTCATATTAAAGTTTCAAGTTTATGCCACATATTTCTGTATAATTATTAGCTTGTTGCAAAGTAGAGATCCGATTACTGCCCTAGTCATGTAAAACATTTTCCATTATCCCCATTATTAATCCCATCTAATTACTCGAGTGCATGTATATTCATTGGCAGGTTCTAATAAAATCTGATTTCCTACAATTGTCAGATTACTAAGTGCATGGAAACAAACTCACTGAATTGGTGGTGGGTTAATGTGTGTTGCGCTAATATGAGTGGATCACACTCAGTTCAAGGCAGTGCTCCTAGAACTTTTAAACCTTTTATTGTGCTACACAGTTATCCTCTAGTTCTTCATCATTGGTCACAGGATGCTAAACAATGCTGAAAAATCTATTAAACTCCAGATTATGTGCCTGTGTTTTATAAACAGCTGCCTGTGATCTGATCTATGATATGGGCTTATAATTCTGATTTGTTAATTTGCCTTCATAAACAGTCTTGGCAAACATTTGGCAGGCCACCCATACCCATCCAAAGTAATTAGTTAAGTAATGAGCAAAACTGATTGTGTTGAGAGCTTAGACATTATTGCTTTGCATAGTTGAGCCAAAATCCACAGACTCCACTCATGTGCCGAGAATGCCTACAAAGCTTGGCTGCTTCACTTTTCTGCCTAAGAGTTCCTATAATCTGTCTGCTCCACAGAACTGTGCAGACAGCCAGGTTCTGTCTGAGTGTGCTGAAAATTGAGTGCTGTTGGAGTGTACTTGGAATTAAATCCTGCCCAAAATGCATCAAAAGTTTTCTAAACCAGGTGCACTAAGAGTGAGTGTGTCCAGTTCAAGAGCATTAAGGGGGTGGTACAGTGGCACAAGTGGTTAGCATGGTTGCAGAACAGTAAAAGAGATCTACAGTTCAATCTTGACCTCAGACTCTGACAGCATGGATTTAGCATGTTTTATTGTCATGTGTGTCAGAATAGGTAACACTCCAGGTATACTGTGGTTTGCCTCCCACATTCAAAAGACACTGGCTAGGTCGGCCATTGACTCAGCGGTCTGACTAGCATTTAAATAATTTCGTTCCTGCCATCAAAATGCATTGATGCTGATGAGACGTTACATAAACATATAAATCCAAATATATTAAAGAGTCCTTAGAGTACAGTAAAGTGTAGTGAAAGTTCCGTGATGAACTGTGAGAACCTAATGATGTTAGAGCACACTGCAAATCAAATCAAGTAAAAGTGGCCAATAAATACAGTGTTACCAACTTATTTGCCCAGTTTTAATGTCTATGGAACAGACTGTTATTCTGATTTAAAGACTTGCCCATGTGAACTGGCGTTTCCTTGCTTTTCACAATGTTCTACCTCTTTAAGCATGCTATTACGGGTTCAGAAAGGTATGAGGGCCTGGGGTTTTGCATTATTTCTTGATTTATTTTTACATCTCTTTTAAATATTGGTTGCTAACCTTTAAAACAAGTAACTGTTTTTCAGCTCTCCAGACATACTTGAAACAGACACTAAAATATATGTTTAGGGCATTTAAATGTTGTTCCCATAAGCTATATATACACAAAGAAAAATAAACAGAGACAATTAAATTTTACACCCTGTTAAATATCCTGGGGCAGCCACAGAAACCAGTTTCTTTTTAGACAGTTTTGTCAACTCTTGGAGTTGCCATTGTGTCGTGTACAACTGTCAAGTAATGAACTTGCATGCACTCATTTGATTCATTCAGATCCCACATAAAGTAAACTAATTTTCTTATGCAGTCTAATGGATTACAACATGTTGAAATGCTGTAGGTGATTTAAGGTAAGAGCAAAATCACAACATACATAGGCCAGAGAAACCAAACCATATTTAAGTGAGGTTATTGTGTACATTAATTACTCTTCACAGACATGGCATGAAAGAAAATATTTATTTTTTTATTTACATATTAACAGTAACAGCAAAACTGAATATTACACAAACAAACACTTTACGGGCTGTTAATGAGAATGTATAATAAACAATTAGCTGTGACAATTTCAACTATGTTGATGGGGTTTTAAAAAAGTTTTGAGGTGTTCTTGAGGTCTACATATTCTCCTTGCTCACAGTCTTCTACATAAACTGGTACCTAACCTTAAGTGCTTGTATATGTAACTAACAATCTGAAATTTTCTGAATTGCTCAGATGGATGAGATGATATCCAACATAAGAGATGTGTTTGTTAGTAACCTTCAAGACCTCATCTGGATGGATGCTGAGACCCAGAAAGCTGCTGAGGAAAAAGTGGGTTTGCATTGGAGATTTTGTTTTCATGTGTTTATTATTTTGGCATGCCCCCTGTTAAAGTAAGCACATTAAAGTAATATATTAACTGACGCCTCATGTCAGACCTAATGTCTATAAGTAAGCTTGTTATGTTAATGTGTTAATGTTTTTCAGATGAAGGTTTCTTGTTTAAATATTGTTGTGTAGACAAGGTCATTGTCTTTAAAGATGCTGACCTTAAACATTCCATAAACAAATAACCCAAATACAACCTGTTTTCCAATGAAGTTGGGATGATGTGTAAAACATGAATAAAATAGAATATGATTTGCAAATCCTTTTCAACTTATATTCAATTGAACACATTATAAACATGATATTTAATCGATAAACTTTATTATTTTTTGCAAATATTTGCTCATTTTGAATTTGATGCCTGCAACATGTTTGAAAGAAGTTGGGATGAGGGTGTGTTTATCACTGTGTTACATCACCTTTCCTTTTAACAACGCTCAATAAGCATTTGGGAACCTAGGACACTAATTGTTGAGGCTTCATAGATTGAATTCTTTCCTATTTTTAAACGTGGACTTGTCAGACCACAGGACACTTTTCCACTTTGTGTCAGTCCATCTCAGATGAGCTCAGGCCCATAGAAGCTGGCGGTGTTTCTGGGTGTTGTTGATATATGGCTTTTGCTTTGCATGGGAGAGTTTTAACTTGCACTGGCAAAGTGGTGAACCTCACCCCATCTTTGCTTGTGAACAACTGAGCCTTTTAGGGATGCACCCTTTATACCCAATCATGATAATTACCTGTGGATTGTTGCAAACAGGTATTTCTGAGCATTCCTCAATGAATTCTTGAAGTTGATCTGCTTGAACATTAAATATCTTGTCTTTGCAGTGTATTCAATTGAATATAAGTTGAAAAGGATTTGCAAATCATTGTATACTGTTTTTATTTATGGCTTACACAATGTCCCAACTTCAGTGGAATTGGGGTTGTATCATGACAAATGTTTACCGTTTGTTCTTGCAGGCTCGAGCCATTCGAGAAAGAATCGGTTTCTCAGAAAACATTATGAACAATACATATCTGGATGAGGAATACAAAGGAGTGAGTTCTGAATCTGCAATTCAATTACCTAATATAGAGTAAAGACTGTGAAATGTTGTTTTTAAACCTTTTAAATCATTCTAAATTCTTGCAAAACACAAATTAAACATTTTAACTGATACACTTACCATACAGTATGCTGTATATGCATATATGAGTTGGGACCCTATAAGATAAGAGAATCAGTAAAACTATTTTTTTCATCTAAAATAACAAGCTGTGTGGGTACAATTCTTTAGGTTATGATATGTGGCTTTACCCAGCATGACACCAATTTAACCAGCTTAGCTGGCCATTTTAAGCTGCCTTTTACCAAAGAAAATGCAAAACGTGCCAGGTTAGTATTTGTATTAGTATTTTGCTCTACTTGTGCAAATGTAGCACAAATAAAAATCCCAGTGTCATTGCTGGGAATAGACAAGATATTAACCATGTCCTGTGGTCAGACACGGACACTACTGAATGGTTAGAGGCTAATTGTATTTTAAACAAAAGCATGGTTTATAACTGAATATATACATGGCATACCAGTGTGTATAGTAAAATGATTAGTATTTGTATGTAGTGTTTAAAATCATGGTTGTGCTTGATATTCTCACAGAAACATGTTTTATTGTAAACTGTATCAGCAATTACAACCTTGTTTCTCATTTTACGCAGTTTACTACATTGTTCTAATTAACAACATTTTTGGCAATTTTTAGCTTAACTACAATTCAGAGGAATACTTTGAGAACATCCTGCAGAATTTGGATTATGGTCAGAAGAAACGTCTGAAGAGGTTAAGGATGAAAGTGAACAAAGAAGAGTAAGATGTCACATTTTGGACTGGTTTTCAATATGTACAACGGAAAGAACAATTGCTTAATAAATATGGTCTCAGCTTCAAGTCACATGACTAATATACTACGCTTTAAATAATAAACAATTAAACCAATGTTACCAATGTTGATTGATTGTTTTAGAGAATATGGGAAATTTGTGAATGGACACGATGGACACAGACCTTTAATTGGATTTGTACATTCTATTCTGTGTTACTGCATCATCCACCATTAGCTTCAGAATATGTCTGTGATTATAATTTTTATATAATATAAGATCCATTGTTCCCTTATAGATTGCAAGGTGCCTTGTCCAATGATGCTCACTTCACTATAGTTGACCGTTGGAATGAGGTCATTATAGACTTTGATTGTGGTCCCTTTCTAACTCCAAACATAGTTTTGTGTCAAAAATTCACCCTTTGTTACGGATTAAAAATGCTGTGGAACACCCAGGTGGCATATTTGATATGCACAGCAATGTGTTTTGGATACCTGTATTTCTCTGTGGTGTCCTTCCGTTAACACAATACTTTATCGTTTATTTTTTTTTTAAATTATAGATGATGCATGAACAAAGACAAGACTCTGACAGCTTTTTACTATAGTGCCCACAGAAAATAGGGAAATTTTCCAAATAAAATACCCCCTAATTTAATATCCCTTAATTTTATGTGCGGTGTATTATCCCAATTTCTTATACTTTGGAATGACACCTAGATCTTTAGGAATTCATTTTGAGTCCCTTCCAACATTATCTATGCAGAACCTCAAAGCAGTATCTCAAATGTACTTTTGTTGTTTGTAAGTCATAACCAGATTTGTCTTGGACAGATTCTGTTGCTTGTTACATAGGCCAGGGCCTAAAAAATAACCAACACCTGCAATCATATCTTATTGGATCATCTGATGTGGAAAAAAGTAATTAGTCCAAGACATTCTTAAGTAAGCCTGAACTGTTGAAGACAGCTGATAGTATTATTTATTCCATGAAGATCAGACCTTGTTTTATGAGTGGTTATTGCAGTAATTCAGAAAATTCTAAGGGTTAACGAAACCTTTACTGAAACTGTATCTTCCTGTTTTAGACAATTTGATACTTTTCAAATGTCTAGTAATTTTCTAATTATAGTCTAAGCTGAAAAAACGTACTGTATTAAATATAGACAGTCATAAAACATTTATATAATGTATATAATTATAAAGTTTAAATACATGTCACCATTTCACCCAAGGTGGATTTCAGGCGCAGCTGTGGTCAATGCATTCTATTCATCAAGCAGGAATCAAATAGGTAACACAATCAAAATCCAATATAATAGCTATGGACACTGATTTTAGAATCTTTAACAAATATACTTGGTTTCCTTTGATTTCTTATTCTTATAGTATTTCCTGCTGGTATTCTCCAACCTCCTTTCTTTGGTAAAGGACAACCTTCGTCCCTCAACTATGGGGGCATTGGGATGGTGATTGGACATGAAATCACCCATGGTTTTGATGACAATGGTGAGAAAGATTAACCCATATTGACCTGGCAATGGTGTGCTGAAACTATGAGATCTCACACTATATGTAAGGAATGAATTACCTGTCAAAATAAATTATGAATTTTAATGTAATTTAATTTAAAGTAAACACTGAAGTAATTTAATATAATTATCAACACAATGGCTGGCCATTATTTCTTTCAAGTTTAATTTATATTGTACTTCTAAAATAACAATACATGAATTGATACCAGTTATGTGATTGTTCTCAACAGGGCGTAATTTTGATAAAGATGGTGACTTAAAGGACTGGTGGACAGCATCTTCAACGCAAAAGTTCCAGGAGCTTTCGAAATGTATTGTGGAGCAGTATAGCAGCTTCTCTTGGGACCTTGCCAATGGACAAAATGTAAGCACATATCCATTCCGTTCATTAATCAGAGCGTGTCATGGTGTTTTTGTGCAGCTCATAGTTTAGCATTTTTACTGTTGGGCCCTTCTTTAACCCACAATTGCTTTCTGTACATGCAGGACTTTATCAGTTGTATGTTTCTCTAGACATGGGCATCTGCTAAATGCTGCAACTAAAAATTAATGTCGTTGCTTTAAAATAAAAAGCCTATCTATTCAGCAGTTGACAGAACAGTAGTGCACTAACCATAAACTGTTGTGTAGTACAGGATAAGTTCTATATTCTCTATTCGAATATCTAGTCATTATTCACGCAATTTACAAAAATAACCCTGTTAACATCTATTACTGAGCTGTTAATAGCACTTATATCATGTGATTCTGAAATTGTTTTCTGGTCAATCAGTTAGGCTGAAACTTCTCACAAATATTCTCTATATGCTCTCTGTGTCTTTTTTATCTTTATTTCATTTTTATTCTTCCGTGACCTTACCTGAGCAGCTGAATGGGAATAACACACTTGGGGAGAACATTGCAGACAATGGGGGTATTCGTCAGTCATATCAGGTAAGAGCAGAACAACATATCATCAGCATTTTTTAAATATGCTGTTTTACTACACCGCTCTTTTTTCTACACTGCTATTTTATTGTGAGCATCATATTTATGCCTGAGAAAATTATATGTACTTTAATGCAGCTTTCTAACATTTTCTGCTTTTGTGTTAGGTGCCACAAAAGTATATTTTATGGTTTACAGTCATCTAAATGTATGTAAATGAGTTTGAGTTCAAGAGTGATAGCTGTAACTAGTAATGGCATGGTTGAGATTTCTTAATCCTTAATTCACAAATGGTAGGATCAATATTAGAGAAGACGCTGGTTTATCATGGACTTTTATAGTTTACTATCACTAATACATTTAAACTAAAAAGTATACCCTACATTTACACTACAAGTATCCAGACATGAAACTTCGAAGCACTAGTTCTTATTTAATAGAAAACAGGCTAAAATGCAGAAATTGCTTTCCACTTATTATTATTTACTACAGGCTTACCAGAACTATGTCAAGAAACATGGAAAGGAAGCTCCATTGCCTGGAATTGACCTTAACCATGAGCAGCTCTTCTTTCTAAACTTTGCACAGGTGAGAATTTAGGCATTAAGCCACAGTGCTAAATTCTTTGAACAAGCCGATTTATCCTCCTTGGTTTTACAGGTCTGGTGTGGAACACATAGACCTGAACATGCTGTTAATTCCATCAAAACTGATGTCCATAGTCCAGGGAAGTTTAGGTAAGTTCACATTATAAATAATTTTATCAGTCTCTCCATCTGTGACACTGCAAAAAATATGTGGGTTTCACATGTAGACATTCACTTCGGTGTCTACCAACATACTCACATGTACGGTTAGCCAGTCCTCTAGAACTCAGTGTCCAGAAGAATTTTGTTGCACTATACTTGCATGAATGCCTATTAGATGAGTATTTGTTGTAGCTCTAGACTATGGAGTGCCTTTTACATCTCCCAAGTGAGTTATATAAAGAATTTAGTTGTGACAGGAGTGAGTGCCCCAGGCCTGGGTTTACTGACACATGCCATTTATGTTTTTACTTATTTTATTTAATGTTGTTTTTTATTTAATGCTGGTTTTAAACAGGTATCATTTGTAAGGGACATGTTGTTGATAACAGTGTCATCACTGGACGGTTGCATAGCAGATGTTCTAAGAACATGACTTGGTATTTTGACTAAACTTGTGGTTGTGAGGGTTTGCTTTGCTCTGGATCTTCCCCACCTCAACTGACGACATTAATTTGAATAAAAGCAGGCATTATAGTTTTGCTGAAAATTTCCAACTTTTCATGCACTCATATTAGGGATTTGTCTCTGCCAACTTAAGTGTAAACCCAAACTGAAATCTGAATATTGTTTTGGTCTCATCTGAAAATTAGTCAATATACATACAACATGCATGTTAGTGTTTGCTTGATGGCATGAAAAATCACACTATGCACAACATGCTTTTGAGGTTTGCTATGTGCAAGCAGGCTAGTCCACAAGTAAGTTTGACTGTAAAGTACACCTTGTAGCTTGTGTCATGCTCTAACCCTTCACCAGTGGTCTCGTGGCTGGACATTTTTGGCAGGTGGACAATTTTTAGTCCAGGAGTGACACTGGGGTGATTAAAAAACTGCAGTAGCCTGCTGTGTTTGATCCACTCATACAAGTACAACCATTAAATAACATATTAAAAGGGACAAAACAAAGTATCTAGAGAAGCAGATGGATGGTCTTTAATTGTAGAAAAGAACAGAGCATAATTGGAACATATTACATTGAAAATGACAAAATGAACATAGAAACAAGAAGGAGGTTGTAATAAATGGAGAGATACAAATAATATCGTTTGTACTAGCTTGAAGTAATGAAATGCTTAAATGCTGTAAATGTAAATGATGTCATATCCAAGCTCACACCAGTCACCTTTCTTCACTATTCTGATGTTTGAAATCCACCAGGTTGTCTTAACCATGTCTACTTGCCTAAAGTCATTGTGTTGCTGCCTGGGGTTGGTTGCTTAAATATTTGCTATAACACACATAGATTCAACTACTATATATAAGCTTTATTTGATTCTTCTTTCAGGGTCCTTGGATCTTTACAGAATTTTCCAGAGTTTGCCAAAGCTTTTAAGTGCCAGAAACAAGACAACATGGTGCCTGAAAAGACGTGCTTGGTATGGTGATCACACAACACAGAGGGGCAATGGGGGTATTGAGTCTTTGCCTCTCTCTTTACTCTATAAGACCACTAGAGTACCATGCAGGGAATGTTTGATTTTTTTCTACAGGGTAGATCAGTTTCATGTGCATTTCAGTCATGTACAGTAACGGCAACAGTCTAATTCACCTCTTTTATGTAACAACACGGTTAGTCCATTCCTGTCAGCAAGATATGTCTTTATTGATATGTTTTTTTTAAAATCATGTAATATGATTAACTGTGATGTTCTCCAAGAGCTAAATGTAATGTTACGCTGTTGTCAGGCAAAACCTTTTTTTAATCTCAATATCAAATCAGACTGTGAATCTGGGAAACCAGTAGCAATTTGTATGGCAAATCGATACTAAAAAAAATTACAAATTGGTTAAAGTATAAAAATATAAAACAGTAGAAAAATATTAGTGTGCATTTTTCATACATACCAAAAATGAACATTATGTCCCTCAAGAAATATGATATTGACATAGCATACAGTAAATGTATACAACGTAAAAACATTTTCTTCTTTTTTTCATTATTTGTCTTCAATCATAATTTATGAATTCTTATGAGATTCTTAAATGTTGTATTCAGTCAGTATAACTTATATTGCACTGAAACATTTTTAACCTAAAATTTTGATCTGTGCTGGAAGGCCTACTGATCATATAAGGCTGAAGTATATAATCACTTTAAATATACTGGGTGTATATTCAAAAATAAAATGCCTTAAAATAACATGTCTTCAATAAAAAGTATTTAATTTTGACAGTCAAGCATCACTATACCTGCACACCTTAATCAATATAACCTGCTATTTATGCCAAAGAAACTAAGAGATGATTGCCCTACCAATGTTGTGGGATCTGTAAAAGTTTTATTTCCAATATGTCTAACAATAAATTTAAATTTGTGGGATTATTCAATTAAAATAATCCAGTATGGCTATCCTGTTTGTGGTGTATTAGGGAGTATTATGAGATGTATATTTTATTTTCAGTTATGGAAAGTTTCTTAAATGATATATATGAATTATTAATCACTGTATTTCTGACCAAAACCTATTTTTATGCCATGGGTAAAAAGCTAAAATGACTCAAAAGATGTTTTTGTGTTTTGCTCTTTTAATTTCTGTTCATTGATTTTTATTATTTCACACACTTTTCAAGAAATTATTGCATACAGATGAATATACCTCAGATGCCTGTATTTCAATACTTTGTGATAATAAACGTCATAAAAATCTTTTAATAATAAACAGACAAAATGAAAACTGTCTCTTTTGTTATGCTTTTCTTGACCTCATCCACACAGATCTTTTCCAGCTGAGAAGAATCGGTTATGTTGAAACAGGCCTCATGGATTCTCAGTGGCTCTAGTGTTTCATTGAAAGCCGAACAGGTTTGTGAGGCAGCAATAGAATTATGACAAAAGGAGCATTAAGGCACATTTAGCTCATGAATATTTTTACTGTTATGAGTCTCAATTATTAGCACTTCTAATAAATTTGTAGGGATAAAATGGAAGCTTATTGCTACTTAATTCAAAACCTCTGAGCCTTCCTTCAAAACCAAATTATTGCCTCAATACAGTTCAAACAGTGCTCAAAACCAAACAATGTTGTCAGATCAGGTTTCGAGTCAATCAAAATGCAAAACAGCACTGTACAGTCATTACACACAACACCGAAAAAAGGAAAACACAATGATAAGGTCAAGGAGCTGTAGAAATAATATTTATTGTCCACAGAGGAAAATGCATTTTCAAAACAAAACCCCTGTTTAGCAAGAATGAGTCATTATGTACTGTGTTAAAAAATACAAATTATTTATATACAAAAAAGTACATTACAACAACAGAAGACATTGGTTTCTTCACATTATTCGCCAAGTGTGCTCAGTTTTTAGTGGCTGTACTGCGAGACCTGTGCTTTGCTGCCTGGTTCAGACAACAAATTTTAGTGTTTTATCAATTAAGAAAAACTACTTGCACACTTGCATTTCAAATTCATGAGCATAAAATAAAATGAACATTGTATATATAGATTTCTTCCTGGACACTAAATTTTACTTTGATTTGAATGAATAGATGAATTAATAAATCAATATATTTATTTGAATATTAAACTACACCTACTTTGCAACAACTACATTTACTTAATGTGTATCATTTAATTACTTGTGTACACAGCTGAACATTTGTGTTTTACAATTCTCCCAGTATATTGAAAAGTTGAAGTCATCCGACACTTTCCTTCCACAGTTCTTGGGTAGTAATGCAAAACATGTGCTATGGATAATTTTGTTTGGTTTACCTTGTTATCATTTGAAGTATGTTGCAACTACAGCCAGCAACAGCACGTGCAGACACATGGCCCTTGTCAATCTTCTAATATGCAGTCCTACTGACAGCTCTGTCACAAAAATCTTTAAACAGAATATAGTTCAGTGACATGGTTTAATTTCGTTATTTCTTGTTCTCTAAAGAAATTCTGGTGTTGTACTTTTGGCAGATTTTACTGTTTCTCTAGGGAGGTGTTAAATATACTAAATGCTGCCCACATCTCATTAAAGGAACATTTGAAAGCAATCTTGCTCTGAGACAGGGCTGACATTTTAACTTGCTCCCCAAGTATGTTACCAATGACTAAGATCACAATAAAAAGTTAATATATTTCACCTTTATTACTTTATTACTATATTCCTTATTACGGACTGTTGTTATTTCGATCTCTATATAGACCAGTTATGTGCTTTTTTTATTTCTCTATTAGCAAAAAGCATAGAAACACCTGAAACAACTGAAATCTCTTAATGACAAGTAAAGTCATGTTTTTTTAACAGCGTAATGTATTTTTCCTGTCTGTTAGATTTGGCCATAATTATTATTAATACTATTATTATAACTGAATGTTATTTTTTACATGGTTGTGGTTGTGTACTATGAACTGAGTTACTTTTCCCGCTTGTAGTTCAATTCATAGACATGACACGACCCCTACACCACTGATATTATTATTGTAGGACTTTTCCTCTCACCCCAAAATAATGGTAATCTCCTCAATCTTATGTCTAGCGTGCCTCAGAGATATGGTTAATACAATACCTGTAGAGTAATTACTACCCGAGTAGATTTTAATGACATAATCATCCCTTTGGTACAGACAGCCCACACCCACATAGACATAACAAGCAGCACTGGAAGGGAAATGTTCTCCAGTGCCTTTAACACTATAAAGGTACTGGAGAACAGTCCATTATAAATCCTCAGTTCTTGGTGTACCCTTGGTATACTGATCTGATCTAATGTAATGTAATTTAATCTAATCTATTCAAATGTAAACACGGAGACAACGTACTTTTTAACAAATCTACTTCCAAGATAAGATTCATTAGCATTCATTTTTTCTATTCAAGAAATTTCTACTTTCTCTCTCTCTCTCTCTCGCTCTCTCACACACACACACACACACACACACACACACACACACACACACACACACACA
>JAUZST010000747.1:0-38608 GCA_034779995.1 Parotocinclus haroldoi
TACACACACACCTACACACACACCTACACACACACCTACACACACACCTACACACACACCTACACACACACCTACACGTGACATTTTCCTCAGTGATTGTGGAAATTAGTCTTTCTTCGCAAGGACTCGTTCCCTCTTGGTTGTGTGCAGCCAGCGAGTTATGTATATACTTTCATTGCATTTATATTTTTGTTTCTACAGTTTTACTTTATTTGGTTGGTTTAACATCACAACACACAAGGTTCTATCAGAACTAGTTACACTTACACACACACACACGCACGCACACGCACACGCAAATTCGATGCCAATTTAGAGACACCAATTAATCTAACACGCACGTCTAAAGACTGTGGGAGGAAACCGGAGTACTCGGAGTAAACCCACACAGACACAGGGAGGACATGCAGGCTCTACACAGAAAGGACCCAGGCCGCTCCACCCTGTGACCGAACCCAGAACTTTCGTGCTCCAAGGCAGCGGTGCTACCCACTTAGCCACCATGCTGCCCCGTTTCTATAGTGTGTGCCATTTTTTATGCGTCGTAATTGAACAAGTCTGAAGGGTTCAAGAAGAATAAATCCATTAGTTATTAACACCACGGCGTTTGGAGTTCAGGTTTCGGATGTTGCGTAGATGGTAGCGCTATACTTACTTTCAGTTGCATTTCTGTACCGTTTTCTTTTGCAAATACCCCTTACACTGACATTACGGGAGCATGAAACCACAATTACTACGGTACTGTCCGGACAACATCCATTTCAGTTAAAGACCCGTTTCACGGAACATAATGCAGTCACTAAACGGTGCATACCTGTATATCCAGGATATTCTTCTACTCATTGTGTAATATGATTAAATGAATCCTGTAACGCCTCACCTAGGCTGTCCATGTAGATTGAGTTTCCTTGACTCTTGGTCCTCATTCAGGGATTTTTCCTTTCCCCCGTCACCTCAGGCTAGCTCAGTTAAGACTGCGGGCCTAAATGTTTTAGAAAGCCACTTTCTGTGGCATTGTAAATGGTGCTACAGAAATTAATTTGGCTGGTTGAAGGCCCTGATCTAGAAGGCTTGAGTTCTAATCCTGGACCCTTATTAAAAGGTGCAAGTTCAAATTTTGGGTCACTGAGCAAGGCCATTAACCCTCCCCTCTCGGGTCAGTTGCAAAATGTTTTCAATAAGGGAGTCTGCCAGTAATTAAGGTTCTGGACTACTTATCAGAAGGTTGTGAGATCAAGTCCCAGCTTTGCCACAACGAAAGCTCAGGGAAAGGGTGGAAAATCCATACAAAAACAACAAAGTGTTTCTTACATTTAATTTGACTTCTATTTAATTGCAGATTTTATGAACCATGGATAGTTCATCTTTTACCCGGTCAACTTAGTTTCGTTTGTTAATAAAAAAAAAAATTGCATTTCAGGCCTGCAAGAACATTCCCAAAAAAGTTGGGACAGGACAATTTAAAGCTAGTAATGCATTAACTCAAAAGAAGCAGAAGAAAAAAAATAATAACCACATCATTTCAAGCAGGTGATGTTAACAGGTGATTAGAATCATGATTTGCTACAAAAGCAGCATCCAGCTAAGACTTTGATGAGCAAAAAAACACCTCAAAGAAAAATTGGAAGGGATTGAGGGAATTCTTAAACTACAGAACATTTTATCATTAGATGATTCAATAACAAATGCTTCAGACATTTGCATTCACACGTACGGCTCCTCTGGGTATAAAGTCAGCAAACGTTTGGGTTTACAGCGTTTTAATGGTTCAGTGGTCAAGTCTCTGAACTACTCAGACGGCTGTGGGCTTAACTCCCAGCTCTGCTAAACTGCCTTTGCTGGGTCCTGGTGCAAGGCAATTAACAAGGCATCGTCTAAACCCTGTAAATTTAACCTTAGGAACTGAAAGCTAAAAGGTTTCGTTTTTCATTTTGCTAATGAAAAACCTCCGGTTTGGGAGGATAAGTCAAACGTCCTCGCATTCCTACACATTTCAGATATTGCTTGCAGCACTCAAAGATGGACGGGGACACACACACACACACACACACACACACACACACACACAGACACAGACACAGACACAGACACAGACACACAGACAGACACACACAGACAGACACACACAGACACACACACACAGACACACACACACAGACACACACACACAGACACACACACACAGACACACACACACAGACACAGACACACACACACACAGACACACACACAGACACGTCAATGCCAATTTAGAGTAATCAAATAACCTAAAACACATGTCTTTGGACTGTGCGAGTAAACCGGAGTAATCCCAGAACACACGGGGGTAGACATGCAGACTCCACACATGGGATTAAACGCAGGACCTTTATGCTGTGTTGCGGCTGTGCTACTCACCGAGCCACCATGCCACCAAGAAACTGATAAGAATACTTCTCTTTGAGCAGCAAACAAATAGGAAACTTTGCTATCTGGTGTGACCATCATGCAGCAGTAACTGCTTTCTTCTTGCAATCCTGCTACGTCTTGCTCATATTCAGGAACTTTAACATTAAGCAATGCGAGACTGGAATTGAATTGCAAAAAAATTCCACTGTCACCTCATGGACTAAGGTTTGCCTTGCTGTTTAATGCATCTTTGTTAAACAACCACTTATAAATGCATCCTTTTACACAGCAATGCACACTGTCAAACGTGTTGTGAAGACAAGGTGCTCACTCAGGACTGTGGTAGCCCAGCCGTTAAGATACTGGATTCTGGACCAGATGGTCCAGGGTTCAAATTCCACCCCTGCTAAGCTGCCACAGTTGGGACCTTGAGCAAGACCCTTAATCCAAAAATGCTTAAATTAAAGCTATGTCAGTTGTAAGTCGCTCCGGATAAGGGGGTCTGCTAAATGTCGCAAATTTAAATCGCCTGCTAAACCTAAAGTTTCACATACTTTAGCAATACGGGCTGTAAAATTTGATCGTTCACTACCCTATAACAAATAAATAATTATCTTTCAATCAACACTGTACACCTTGACCTACCCAAGAAAACTATAGGAAAAACAAAGAGAAACACACAGTCATGATGTGCCCGTTACCTTTCTCACCACCTCCTCCTCTTCTTGGCGTTTCTCGTAGTGTGAGAAGTCGTCGAAGATGGACGTGGTGTGCTTGTAGGTGGCGATGATCTTCAGCACCTGCTTGGCCTTCTCCAGCGGCACCTCCTGTGTGTCACGCGAGTTGGTCACTGGTTTGTTGTCATTGTTCTCCAGGCGAATGTGACGCAGCTGGCTGTTGGGCACGTCCTTGACGAAAAGCCAGTCCACATCAAATTTGCCTTTCCACTTGTCTTGTGCCCAGACACCAGCGCTGGTGCCATAGTCCACGGGCGAGCGCATCTCGGCTACACCACAGAAGTGCCCGCTGCCATTCACACTAAATAGGAGATAGACGGGGCCTCGGCCATTGAGGGAGCGGAATGCAGCATCAAGCCGTTTGTTGCCATGCTCTGTGCTGCACCAGATAGAGTACTTGATGGAACGGTGAATATCGTCCTCAGAGTAGCTCTTAATGATGAACACGCGCCCATGCTTCAAGTTCCAGTCGAATTCCTTCGGATTGTAGCTGTGTGATGCACGCAGCTTCTCTAGCAGTGGGTGCGGGTCAACTGTGCCCATGCTGGCGCTGGTGCCCACCACTCCACTTCCGTTGCCTACTCCACCACCACTAGAAGGACCACTGCTATCCATGCTGCCCCCACCTCCATAACCTGGGTTCCGATTACGGGGTGCTACCCACCGGGTCTGAGGTGGTGGAGCTGGTGTGTGATTCTGGTATGGCTGAGAAAGAGCAGGAGGAAGTGGAGCCTGCAAGGCCATGTGCTGCGCAAGCGACTGGGCTGAGGGCATAGGTGGTTGAGGTTGAGGGGGAGGGGGTAACTGGCCATGAGAAAGAGAAGGCTGCTGCGGTTGCTGTTGGTGTTGCTGTGGAGGCAATGGTGATGCCACTTTGCTCCCCTTGTTGTCCCAGGTTCCAATGTCCATGTTGTGTTTTATGGGTGGTGGGGGTGGTGCACCCCCAGCCATTGGTATCCCTGCTTTGCTCTTAATCTTCAACTGCTGTGCTTTGGCTGGCTTACTAGCAATTGCTGCCCAAGAGGTGGGTTTAGGTGGCGGCATGCCTACCGGAGTCCCACCATTGCCAGTGGCTACTGCCCCACTGGCACCAAGCACTGAGCCTCCAGTCTTGACAGCTGAGCCAGTGCCTGTGACAACATCGCCACCAATTTTCAGGCCCAGCATTCCCTGTTCCAGACTATTCATGCCTGGTGCCTTGTTCAGGGTGTCACTATGGAAACCAGTCTGCCCATCAGGCACGAGTGTGCCACCTAGAGAGCTGGGTGGGTAACTGTAGCTCCCCCCATAGGCTGAGCTCTGAGTCTGTTGGCCCTGGGAGCCACTTGTGCCCCAGGTTGAAAAGGCAGGATTCTCTGGAAAAAAGTTAAAACGATGGGGATAGATGCTGCTGCCCAGACCCCCTGGCTGTCCAAACACAGTGTCATGCATGAAATGATGGTCTCCATTGCTGAGTGGAGCATAGGGAGCAAGGTAAGGGATGGGAGGGTCACCGCCAGTTGACCAGGGAGCCTCACTAAGTGGGTAGGGGAACCCAATGGATGGCGCATAGTAGCTGGATAAATAAGGGTCAGTCATGGATTGGTAGCTGTTATTCTGGAAGGCAGAATTGATACATTTGAAACATGTAATATACACACTGCAGCAACAAACATTATGGAAATGTAATTTTCATTAGATTCCAACATGGTCCAAAATAAAGCTGTTCATTGACTGTATGCAACAATATGGTTATATTAGGGCTGCACGATATAGGGGAAGGGAAACTGACAATGCATTTTTTTTTTTTTTGCAATTACATATAATTAATTACATTCATTTTTCCCCTGACTTGAATCCATTTGTTAAGAATCACTCTGGAATGACTCCATGGTTTTGTAGGGTAGCACATCTGCATAAAACAGTAAAGGACTGTTTAAATATGACCTTTATTCTAGAACTTTTAATGTTTTACATTTGATTTCAAATGTACCAAAATCAAGGCTAGACAGTAAGCATTTTTTCTATATTTTTTTTATACAGGGGATAATTTGAATTTAAAATGAGCACATAACATCAAGCACAAATCTATTAACGTTAATGTTTAATTTCTCCTTTGACCTTATTCCTGTAAAATAAAATATTTAACACAAATGTTGGTAGGTAAACTCCATGTTGCTATACAACAAGGGTGTGATAAGGAAGTTAATGTACTTTTTAAAATTGAGTTGTTCTTACTAATAAAAATAAATAAAAGCACACTCCATTGTTTATACAGATTAAAACATATTTACTATAAACGTTACTTTGTAAAACAATTAAATGTATTTTTGTTTTATAATAGTTTTAAACTATTTTAAATTATATTAATATAGAGATTATATAGAACACAAATAGAATAGGATTGAATGGCATTGCATAGTTTTTCCTGTGCATTTCATTATGACAGTGTACTTGTGTAAAATACTATGAATAGTAAATATCAACATTTCTTTTTCCTGAAAGCACTGCCATTAACCGTGCTTTAATCAAATGATTTGTGTCCAGTTACCAATGAGATAAAAAAAAAAGAGCTCATTGAAAGGCTTGCAAATCGTTCTGCTCATATTAGCTTCATTCATAATATTCAATGTAGCTGTTTGAACACAGAAGGTAAAAGTGATATATTATACCCCGTTCTGTTACGACTGATCCCTGGGATCGGAAGAAACGTCTGTGACAGTTTACTCAAAATAACTCAAGGAGACATAGCCAGAGCATTCTTTGCACCCTGCCTAAAAAGTCATTCAGAATGATCCGCTTTGAGTACCTGTTCCTTTAATTTACTATCATCTAGTCATGCTAAAAACTAATGAATACACATTGGCCACATTCAAAGGGCGTGAAACAAACAGAAATATGATCTCTGACTCGTTGCCCATGTAGGAAGAGGGCAGAAAGGGCACTTGCGATATTACATCTGATCCAAGGAGTACACTGTATTAGTGGTGGTCTGCTCAGTTATAACCTCATCACAAAAGTGCTCCTAAATTACAATTAACATTTATGTAAACAGGAGCAAAGGCAAGCAAACTACAAGCCGTGAGGACAAATGCATGCGAGTACTTAGGAATACTCTTCTGAAATGATACTGGAGGCGAAAATTAGGTTAGTTTAAAACCCTGACCTACTCACTACAGCATCATTGTATTTATATAATAATAATAATAATAATAATAATATCATCAATCGTATGTGTATGTCACGAATATGATGCTGAAACAATACATCGTGCAGCCCTTAACTGGTAGACATAGGCGCATAAAAACTTAAGCTACTGCTGAAAAACTATTAACTATTTGATTGATAGTTAAAATTCATTTCCCCTTATATTCAGACATACAATCGAAAAAACGTGCATGGACTCAAGGTATAAACAGTAAGAACTACTAATACAATTTAATACAAGTGATGTACTGTGGCTTTTCTTCTGAATATTACATTGGTAAATACATAAGCATAGAGCCATTCACAGTTTTCTCACCGGATTAGACTGGCCAGTGAGGTATGGTTCAAAGTCGTTGTCATGGACTGTTTCCTTTTGGTGAAGTGAGCCATTTTGCACTAAAACAAAAAAAAAACAAACAACAAATGTGACACACAATTCCCATCTAGCTTGATTATATTTATCTATACTGCTCAGAAAAATGAGGAGATATTTCAACTTGAAATATCCCCTTATTTTGCGAGCTGTTTATATGTATATACTAGTGGTGTTCCGATCGATCGGCCACCGTTTATTATCGGCCGATGAAAAAGCATGTGATCGGTGTATGCCCTCTATTGCTGATTACAAAAAAACGACAAATGCATGCCTTTCTTTTCCTTAAGGCCACGCAAGCGCGTGGCGGCAAATCATAAACAAACATGTCTGCTGTGTGGAACTTTTACGTGGTCTATGAGGGTGATGTAAAGTTTACATCCTGCAACACATGCGACAAAAATACCTCACGGGAGAAGCACATCAAAATGCTTCAACACAACTCATTTAACACATCATTTAAAGAACAAACACTTGGGAGTATGGGGAGTTTAAGGCTCACAGGAGAGAAAAAAAAAGGCTCCCAGAGCAACAACAGTCAGACGGCTATTAATACGGCCCACACTCGCCCGTATGAGTGTGACAGTCAGAAGGTTAAGCAATTTTAATGGTTTTTTTTATTCCCCAGATCATGTAGTCAGTACCACTCATCATAGCTAAATAGAAGAATTTACAGCCAGTTAATGTGATCAGTATCGCTGATCGGCACTCATGGGTGAACAGTATTGGCAGCATAAAACATGACCAGAGCATCCTTAGTATATACTGATAACTTTCTTATACTTATACACATCTCTAAAAAAAAGTATGCCATTTGGATTCAAATAAGAACATACTTCAGAGCCTTTCATTGGATAATTTCTGCAGTGATTAATGAGTCCCCGTTGGCAACAATTCTTAACTGATGCAGTGAGAAGCTTCTCGTTTATTTAACAACCATTTCAGAAAACACATCCTGCAGTTGGGGGAAAGATATTACCATGTCACAGAAGAAAAGGCTCCAGACTAACATTTTTTCACTAGGGGCATAGTGGCCACATATTTGAAACATTTAGGGGCATAAGCATAAAATTTAGGGGTGCATGTTAAAACGCAAACATTTACATTTCTACTTATTTTCTATGTTACTAATAATCTGATAAAAAGCTGCCATGAGCTGTTTGAAACTGACATTTTATTGAGAACCACAGCATCAACAAACTGTGCACATAGTGTCGTTTCAATTAGTCTGTTTATCTTTAAATGCAAGATGGCATTTGAATTTCGTGAAAAGCAGCTACTCCTTCGCAATGAAAGCGGTGTGTTAAACTTTAAAATTACTTCGGTCTCCTCTGTGCTGTGAATGTCAGTTTCATGTCTTTTAAAGGCTCCCGGAAGAGGCACTGCCTTTGTGAACCGGTCACGCCATATTTTATGTTTAAAACTACCAGCGTATCGTGTTTTATCGGAGTTACCAAAGCCATGTAAATTCATGCAGAAAGTGACTTTTCCAGGTTTTTTTTTTTTGCCATAGCTGAGTAAGGACTGCCTCATCCTTTAATAGGCCAGTGTCTGACTCTAACCCACAAGGCAGGGTAGTGAGAAAGAACTGATTAATTGTTCGCTTGGCCATTGTATCTTTCATTTATCCACCGCCATTGTTAACGGACACGTGTCCTTCCAATTTAAGCCTATAGATAAACTCGATTGCAGGACCCACCCCTCTCACTCCTTAGCTACTTACAGCCGTCAATATCTATGCTTACAACTTACTAACATTGGCCAGTCATCTGCAGCCTCAGATTCCAAAGTCTTTGCCTGTTGGATTAAAAAAAAATACTAATCGGAGTGAGTGTGGAATTTACTCGCACACTGCATGAAATTTATTTTGTCACACATGAGCGAGTAGGTCAGGAATTTGGTCGCTTAAAAAGTTAAATTATCGACCTGCATCAACCGAGGAAAACAAGAAAGAAGATGCTGAATCAGAATTATTAGTGAGTATAGGGATAGTAGTGATCGATTGTGATCAGAGATCACCGATGTAACGATGCTGTAAATCGGTATTGTGTGCCATGAATAGCGTAATATGGCAAACAATGCTCACATGTACTTTACAATACATACATATTATACACTCACAATAATTACATGAGCACCATAGCGTACCCGATAACCGATACTGAAATCGAAGCATCCCTAACCAGAGCTCACTTAATGCTCGATAAAGTCAAATAGTAGAACAGTAGAAGTCGACACGCAACAAACGTGTGGAAAGAGGCAAAGTGCTTGTCAGTGCGGTTTATCGGAATAAAAGGCTTCCATTTCTTAGGAAGTAGACCGATTAGGCTCTAGAAGAAAGGACAAAGGTCACAGGGTTGCATGAGTCAACATTTACACATTTTTATAGCGATAGGGTAAGAAGGGAAGCAGATGAAGCGATGCACCATCATGCATTGTGCCCACTGTACAAGAGGCCTGGATACAGTGTTATGATCTGGGATTGCTGCTGATGGTCAAGTCTAGGATCAGCAATGACAATAAAATGACTGACCAAGTTATTCAATCAATGGACCCCCCTCCCCCCTCGATGGCACATCTACACTGCAAGACAACCAGATTAAGATTAAATTGTGCTCAAACAAAGAATGAGTGGGAGCACTGGAAAATCATTTTCAGTCATGAACTGAAGTTCCTGATTATAAAATTTTAGTGGGTTCTAAAACATGTAATCAAAGCTATAGTTGTTCCCACACTCTGACCAAACCTTTTACATTTTATTCATTCATGCATGTTTCAAGAAGACAATGCAAAACCATTTTCTGCATAAAAGCATACCTGCAGAAGAAGAAGGTACAGATACTGGCCTACCTGCAGTACCTGAATCAGCAGAATAATAATTATTTTTAATGTGACAAGTCCTAAATTGACCTGAAATCCAGACAGACCATGAATTCTGGTAGATTTTAACTTGTCGGTATATCTGCATTTTGTGTACATCAGATTTTGGGCTTATAAAAATATTTACATCTTGGTAGGCACAACTATCCATTACCTACCTATTAACTATTACGAGTAACAAGGATCAACTACACTGCTCACAAGCATTATTTGGTTTCTTTCATATCCTAACCAGTTAAAATGTCACAGCATTAGTGATATCTTTAAGACACCTTGATTGTTGTTGTTGGATTTAGAGCGGTCTCTGGTTGGCTGCTGTATCAGCAAGGTGCCATTTGGCACACTCTGAGTAGCTTCTGAGTTGCATAACCATTTGCAACATTCTTGTCATTGCGTATTTTGCGTTTGCTTTTTTGGTTTGCATTTAAGAACTGTTGCATTAGAAAGCAGCGTTAACTATGTGATATAGAAAAACCAACTAATTTCTTCGTTCACTAGCATGTAATGCCAAATAAAGTAAATATTTTTCAATTTTTTCCCCTAGTTAATTGTGTGTCTGTCAGGGGAAAAAACACACAAATTGGAGTAGCAAATAGAGTAGTGAGTGTTTATTAAACCACCTTGGGACACAATGGCAATTTGATTTTCTTTTATAAATGTTATTTAAGGTTGCATCAGCCCCAATAACTAAGCACGGCAGGTATACGGCAGATAAATTCACACAGAGCCAAATTAATGCAACCAGTTTACCCACTGTGTTTTTTGGACTGTGGGAGGAAACTGAAGCACCCAGTGTAACCCCACACAGACGCTGAGGACATGCAAACTTCACACATGCATAGTCTATGATCATGATTGAAGCAGGGATCTCAACAACGTTAAGCACTTGCGCCAGCTTGCTGCCTGCATTGTTTCGGCCTGCCGTTCCTTCTCAGTTTTATGAAATACCATGAAATCGCAAAACTCTGCAGAGAGCTTTTAATTTGAAATGACCGCTGTAGGTGGAGAACTATTACAATTTTCAAGGGAGAGGGAAAACACAGGGAGGGTAGAGAACGATAGATTAATCAGGTATAGTTAAGTTGATCTACAAGTTATAAGTTGGGCTTGTTTTTAAAAGAAAATGAAAAGAAAAGCACAATGTACTGCAAAGTCAGTCACACACCAGCCCTATTCAATTCATCATCCCAATTTGCAGCTCAAAATATGGATTTTTTTTAAGTAAGAAAAACATTTCACATGGTGTATAAACTACAACCTCTGCTCTTGTAGATGCTGCAGTAATGTTATCGCTCAGATCATACACCATAACTTGTATTTCAGCCTTTTAACATTTTAAGTGAACTAAGTGAAATATTGCAAAATATCACAATATGCAGATATAATATAGTGACATAATCGTATGTATCGTGAAGTCTTTCCAATACTCGTCGCTTGTTTTGAATTCCAGTTTATAGCTAAAAATCTAAAATCATCATAGTGCCCACACAATGTAATAACCTCCCTTATGTCAAACACCACAGGGTAAGGTATATTTTCAGATTTTATAGATTATTATGTATCTGAGCAATGATGAATCACTCTGCTTTTGAATTTAAACACATTGAATTAAAACCATGACTGAAATACAGCTGTGCTAACAGATTTGCAGCATAGTTTAAGGAGACAGGATATGTATAGCCTATCATATAATGATGGTGGACAAACTGATCATCTGTAAAGCATTTTGTTTAGTAATTTAGCTACAATAATACATGCATACAGTGAAATACCTGTACTGACAAGTATGAAAATAATCCCTCTATAACGGTCTCTGAAACATTGTTTTATCACGTTAAGTTAGCTTAGCGTACGCTGCAAAGCCATCTATGTCACTAATTTGCTTAAACATGTCATGTTTAGTCATGGATATCACTTGGCCAATATCTTGCTGTTCTATAAAGCAGCCAAAGCAGTCAAGCAATAGAAGGTACACTGCTCGCAAAAAAGAGGGGATATTTAATGAATGGGTGATTTCCTTCATTTTTGACAGGTGGTGTACATATTTAAGGCATATCTTTAAACTTCAGGTCTAAAAGTCAGTTTATGTTGTACAAGCGACACGGATACTGTGGCAGAAGGTGCTATTCTATACTCTCATTTTAAAGAACTGTTAAGCCAATGTAATTACAATTACAATGTATTGTTGTAAAAAAGCCAACTGTAATTACCAAACATCTGCACAAAAGCTTTTCTAACTTTCATTACTTGACAACTTGACATGATAGCATACAGAGTAAAATTGGACGGTTAATGATATAAAGAATGAGCACGAGCATATGCGAGTACACTTTATAGAGCTTTTCATCCCACCCTAGCATATTTAATGATGTTGTTACAACTAACATTACCAGAAACCTTTACATGTGAAATTATTAAGATCTAAGACGTAACTGGTTTACTAGTAAGGATAATATGTAGAAACTGTTTAATAGTCCATGTACAATGCATAAAGTTTGCTGTTTTACACCATTATTGCCAAAAATAACAGGTTACTCATTCTCATGACTCCTGAGTACCAAACGACATTTCATTTCACTTTGAAATATCTCCCAATTCTTGTCAGCAGTATCTATATAATATTGCAGATGAAGGCATGCCGCTTTCATAGAGAGTAACCTTGTTTGGTACTCGGAGTCCGGGAAGGAGTAAGATATTATTTCAGCAATAATGATGTACATCAGCTAACTTACTCATCTAAATTAGTGCAATGTATAAAGACAATTAAACGACTTCTAAACATTATCCTACCTAGTTAGTGAACCAGTTTTCCACGTTGTACACCTGTGGATCTTAGCTTGGGTTTATTTACGAATTGTTACCGGAGTCACGCCATCACTACACTTTGATCAGAGCCTCGCAGGTTATTAGGAAGAAAGCACCGATAGTGTCCTCTCACATCTGCTCCACTGTTTATCATAAGGCCCGGTATGGAAATTCAGCGCGCTTTCATAATGAGATCACGAAACAAAAAAAAGAAATCACGGAATTCCCCGCCAGGTCAGCGTAAAGAAAAGGCGTCTTATTTCACAAACAGTTCTACCACAAACGATACGCGGCCTCACCGTATATAAAGTACCTAGAACCTACAGCGTTCGCTTCTTTATCATTAGTGTATCATCACTTCTTCTGATTAGCGGTGACAGCTAACGGCAGCCATGCTCGCTTACCTTTAGCATCTTGTCCTTTTGATGTCTTCAGGTTGCGATGGTGTTTAGAAAAGGGAGAGACGAGGGGAAACAAACACGTTAATTCAAATACAAAGCAGAACAGCACACCGCTAGACATGCACGCTAAGTCTACAGGCAATGACGCACCGCTGCGATGCTAACTCTTGGCTAATTCTTTACTGATTTCTCTGTTTAACGAGTCCACTGGAGAGATTCACTGATCTTATGTAAGTAAACTAGCTAGTCCAGTTAACTGCTACTTCACAGCAACGTGTTTCACGTGGAGTTCCGTGCGACTTCATACAGCCAGGCTGCCAAAGTAAAAACGTTGGCGGTTATAGATTTCCTCGCTAACTTTTAATATCGCTCCAGCAGCCAAAGGCTCTAGATTTGCGCTCCGCAGTAGCTATAGGCTAACGCTAGCAGTGTAAAAGCTGGATTGCATTCCCAGTGCGAGCTGAGGCCTTACCTGCGCTCACAGCCATCTAAGCACATCTAGAATGCATTCCTATGGCTTATAAAGGCAGCAGTAAGGCCTACCTGAGGATCAATACTGGTGGTAGACATAATTCATCCACAGAGTCTGTGTAACTACTGAGAGTCCTGAAAACGGGCCGCTCGATCACCGTACTGAGTCCGTGTTTCCTCCCTCTCTGCACTCTTAGCTTCACAGCTGTAACCTTAGATTTTACACTCCAAATCCTCAGCAACTTTCACAGCCAGACTCAGCCGCTCCAACGCAATACAATGAGGTCCGGCTTCTTTACTGCCCTCGTTAGAAGGTCCACGTTTTTTTTTATTTAAGTCCAATTCCGTTTGGCGGCGTGTTCCTTTTTTTTTTAGATTTTTTTCCCCCCTACTCTCTCCAGCCTTGAGTTATTGTGCAGTCCAGTTCACTTCCCCCAGCTCCATCCGGGATCTGCGCACAGACGGCTGACGTCACACGCTGGGAGGCCGGCCGGCCACGCGGAATCAAAAGCATGAGCGCGGCGCGAGATCTCCACGAGTTATTACTTACTGTTCCATCGTTTGGAAAAAAATAATAACTTAAGAAGATTAAAATATGATTTAACTGGCGAATGTCAGTATAAGCATTTCGTTATGATTTTAAATAGTATGAATAGGGAAGTCTACTTCCTTCAACAGTAGGAAGTGACACTGCTTCCAGTATGGGTGACATAAGTAACAGTGATGCATCTCAATGGCTCTCATTTACTCACTCACACACGCGCAGGTCTTTCTATCTATTTTTAAGTACTTTGACATATTATTACTATATTTTCTTACTCTTGGTAAGGCGCCTAGCCTGTAGAAAATGCGTACATCACAGACGATTTTCTGCAAGACTATAGCCTGACTTCACTTCAATTTCATTCAAATGCGGCCATGCTTACCAGGCTGTCCAATATTCATTGATATTGGTGGAAATATCTTAGCGAATCGAGCCACAGTTATTACAGTGTTCGTTTGTTGAATTCAAGCTCCTCCTGGTGAACTGCCCGTCACAACTTGCAAAATCCGCTGTGACGTTCCTACCCCAGACCTAAAGCCCATGTGTTACCTGAATCACATATGCATGTTAACAGTAGTACTATAGACGAATGCTAACTGGACAAATGGATTTGAATGTATCATTTTAAGTCACACTCAGTCTTCTCTGGGAGTGAATGAAGTGTGAGTGGGTTTGTTTGTTTGTCTGCCCTGAATCAGTTTCTCTTATAGTGATTGACTGACTTCTCCACATAGATCAAGAAACAGGAAAATGATTGATTTTTCAAACTTCAATAGCCCAGCACCAGTAAATCATACAATTTGTTTGAACTAGCTACAAAGTGTACATTACCTCAATCCTGGAATGGATAAGCAGAAAATAATAAGATGATGATTGCAGTTTACAAAGAAAAACATAATAACAATAAGATGCAATATGATACAATATGATGTAAAACAGCTTGACTTTAGGTAATGCAATTAATTGCAGCTTCAGTGGAGGGATATAAATATCCCTAAGATATGGTCAGTTAAATCTAGTGATCATATTTTTTTATATTTCTGTGGTCAATCCACAGACTGTGTACGGTACTACTCCAGCTAAATTATGTTAACCCTAAGCATCTGTAGGCTGGCTCGCTAGCTCGGTGGGTGTCACTGGTGAATCACAGCAAGAAGGTCCTTGATGCATGTATGCAGTCCTCTACATGTCTGCGTGGGTTTACTCCCATATGTGTCAGGTTAACTGATTATACTAAACTGGCATTGACTACAATGTCTACATTAAGGATTAAAGCTAGCATCAAAGAGCACACCAGCATTTCAGTACAAGTTTCGAATTGAGTATCTAAATGATTATCAAAGCAATGAAAGAACACAATGTACAGATGTAAAGCATGAGTGCTCCCATGTGTAGGCTCCAAACATACAGAAGCAGCAAACATAATGCAAGCGACTTATGCTATGTCATGCCCAGGTGCACGGAACATGCTCCACACAGAAACATCCAGGATCTCTCTTTTTTTAATGTGTGATTGTTGGATTGGACCAAGCACCTGTCCTTCCTTTGTGACACTTTGTTATTTAGCGTTGCCTTTTTTGTGACTGAACATTCTCGAAATGTAGGGGGTGCAGTTTGAATACATATTCTTTAAGATTACTCGAGGTTAAGTGACAGAACTAACATATACAAAGCCAAATCAGAGTCAGTTGGGACAGTATGGAAAATGTGAATATAAATGCAGTGTTTCATACATTATTTCAATTTTAATTTTATTGCATACAGAAATGCTGTAGTACCCGAGTCAGGTCTCTGTCACCAGTCCAATTCATCTTTCTTAGATGACGTTAATTATAAACTTAACGATTAAAATCATTATGGAATATCAACAATCCATTCAGCAGAATAAACCATACTTTCTCTACATGCCTAAATAAAATCTGCACTAAAACTGGCTAACAGGGAAAACAAGTTACTGCTCTTTTCATTCAGTATCCATTCAATTAACAGGTTTAAGATTGCAAATGTGCATTTTCACCTGTTACCTTACCCCGTAATCTGAAATGTAATCCAAAATCTGGAATTATACTCTCTGTTTATGTGAAACACCATGCATTTCTATGCAGGACTTTATTAAAAAACAAAAATTCAATTGAATGTAAATTCAGAAATAATACATTGTATTCATTAATTTGTATGAAATACAATGTAAAATGAATTTAATGTGAATTACAAACTGCTATAAATGTATTCTTGTGTCTTAATTTGGTCTTGGTGTCATCTCAGTCTCAGCTAATCTCGGCCTTGGCTAGACTTGACGAGTGTTGGTTGGTATTGGTCTTGACTACTACACTAGCAGACAGTTTCTGGTTATCTTAATTTCATTTGTTAATAAATATCAATTTCTACATTTCAGGCCTGCACACTAAAAAGTTAAGAGGAGGCATTTGGTGCTATCAGTCATTTGATTTTAAACAGGTGAGGTCCACAAACGTACAAAAGCAGTATCTAAGAAAGGCTTTGAGGGGCAAAGGTGGGTAGAAAATATAGTTTGTTGACCAATGTGTGAGAAGACGATTGAAATCTTTAAAAATGATGTTGCTCAAAGAAAAGTTGGAATATTAATTTGCATAATTCTTCCTCTACAGTGCAAAATATCATTAAGCAATTCATGTTATCAAGAGTAATTTCAAGCTTCAATCTTTAACCTTAAGCTGAAAATCCATGATCTCCGATCCTTCAGACACTACTGCATAAAGATCATCCATGTCCATCATGTCCTGTCAAGTCAGATTTATTTATATAGTGCTTTTTTTTTTACAGTGGAACATTGTCTCAAAGCAGTTCAATTTTAGCCAATCCAGATTGAGCATGCCTCAAAAAGGGACACATCCACCTTGGGTAACCAAGATGATATATGTAAGAATGTAATTCATTTATGTAGTCAAATAAGTCTGTAGTAATAGTTAAAAACAGAAACTTAGTAAATATTAACAGATACATAAAATATGGAATAAAATACTGTATAAAATGTGCATATCGCCATCATTTAGTCCAGTGCACTCATCATTAAGTCACTGCAGCATCCCGCATCCTCAACAGGAGATTCCTTGGTAGCACATCAGCCCCAATAGCTATAGCAGCATAGCCAGAAAGGAAATAACCTGAATGTAACACAGATAAAGAGGGATCACACAAGACAATGGGATGGACCGTAAAGTGGAAAGGTGTTTTGTGGTCAGAAAAATTAAAGATCTTCAGTATTAAAGATCTTTTTGGGAAAAATTGACCCTGTGTGCTCTGAACCAAAGACAAAAAGGACCATCCAGACTATTATCAACAACAAGTCCAAACGTCAGTGTTTCTTACATTTACTTTGACATTTATTTAATTGCAGACAGTATGAACATCTTATCTTATATGGTACCTTAATTTAATTTGCTATTGAACATATTCCATAAAACGTTGAATACTACTTAAGCAATTACTACTTTTTAATGTTGCCATTCCCTTTCACCACACTTCAAAGACAGAGAATACCAAGCGGTTTAATGGTTCAGTAAGATAGGGTTGCCATTTTCTGAGTTTTGGTTTCAAAATCTTGGATCTGCATTCTGCCATCTGATGGATCAAAGATTACGAGCTGTTTAATGATATTATGCACTGTAGAGGGAGAACTATGCAAATCCCTTCCAATCTTTTTTGAGACACAGTTTTTAAAAGTTACATAAAATACTTTTTAACGTAAATACTTTTCTCAAGCATTTCTTTGACAAGCTGGAGATGCTCTGGCCATATTTGCAAAGACCCAGCCTTTTGTGGAAGCTTGCATTTGTACCAAATCAGGAATACAATCATCTGTTGACATCACCTGTTTGAAATCACATCATTAGTTTCATTTTAGTTTTTTTTTATTCATGACTAGCTCTAAATTTCCCCATCCTAACTTTTTTTTTAATGCCCTGAAATGCTGAAATTGATGTTTAATTAAAAATTAAGTGTTGACCAGACATGAAATATCTTGGTTTAATACTGCCTGCCATGAAATAAAAGTAAAAGAAGATGAAACACTGTCTGTTTTTTTATATTCATTTTCTAAACTGTCCCAACCTTTTCTGATTTGGGGTTGTATTTTAAATTCAGTGAGCCAATGAAATGACTTTAAAATGGGGTAATATTTTTTTAGTTGTAGTGAGAAATTAATTTAACTCAACCTCGTTACTTTAAATGAAAACCTGCAGACACACTGGCCCTTTTAGGGAAGCATCCCACATCTGTAAATGTTTTTTAAGTGGTTGCCCCGGGCTCTGTAAACAGGCATAATATAAAGAGAATCTCCTTTGTTTTTACTGCTGTTTACTGTGACTGGGTGGGCAATTAAAAAGTTTTTTTAACTGTGAATTACTAACCATTGAAAACACTATTCTAAGATCAAGCTGAATCCAGCAGAAGCTTGGTGACCTAGGTTTGAGTCCTGACTGATGCCTGTATGGAGTTTGCATGGATTTCATTCTAATACTCCTTTTTTCCTCTCACATCCCACATACACTCAGATTAGATGAAGTGTGTCTCTAAGATGTACCTTTATGTGTGTGTGTTTGTGTGTGTATGCTCCCTGATATTGGACTGGGTTGATTACCCAGAGTTGGTTCCTGCCTATAACCTTTTTGCATTTTTAACTGTTTTTTTTACTTCAATTACTCAATTGTTCACATCTTCAGTGTAAGGATGAGCAAATTAACCACACATACATTTTCATAACATATACACAGCATATAGCACAGTATTATATAACTGTTATAACTTTATTTAACTGTTTATAGTGTTATAGTGCATTATGCATGTCAATACACATACATATAATACAGTTAAATCTTTATGGAGTTCCCGTATATTTCTCAATTATTTATTATATATGGTAGCAAACTGAATCTTTTCTTTAATATGAATTCACTCTTGTAATAATATACGTATCATCACAAATACTATATATTATCATAAAATGTACAGTCATTCTTTGGGATTGGACAACTGATTATACAACTATGCAAAAGACCATTCAAGCTATTATCAACCAAACAAGTCCAAAAGCCAGGGTCTGTCATGATATGTGGTAGGGTGAATGTCCTTGGCAAAAGTAATGTTCAGTTATGTGATGCCAGCATTAGTGCAGAAAAGTACACTGAGATTTCATAGCAACATTGATTCCTTTAAAATGCCATCTTTTTCAGGGACGTCAGTTCAGTTTCGGGACGTTATCAAGACAAGACAAGGCAAAACAAGGCAAGGACGAATGAGTTAGTACTGTAATATGGAAATCTCTTTCTGTCTTTTTCTGTGGAACATTCCTTTTTAAACATTTTAGTAATTTTATCACAAATTTGTTGATCACTGGATTCTTTCTACCTTTCCTACCCCACCTTTGCTCAACAAACTTACTTCTTTTGTGGACACTGCTTTTGTCCCTGTTTCTGATTTGAGGCTGAATACACACTGCCCCTTAGTCTACTCGCTGTATAGCTTTTAACCCATTACACACACTTTCCTTCCTCAGTATTCTTGTATTTGAATGAGCTCATAGCTCTGGACTGGAAATGTATTAGAATTTATTGTTGCAATGTAGGCATTTTACATCTTTTTTAAAGGAATTTCTGGTGTATAAAGTTTTTAACCGAACTATTTATTCATAGTTTATGTTTTTGTTTATTGTAATGCAGATCATAAACCGGAGAAAACCCTTAAGTGAGTATTAAAGCCTGCTAGGCCAGAATGTTTTATCACAGTTTAGCTCAGTTTAAGAAAACATTTTTTTACTATATATGTTTTACAATATATTGTTAAGATTAATGCTAGTCGTTTTTTCATCAGTGTCTTCTTCCTGATGTTCATATATGTAAAAACAAAAACTCAGAGGTCACCATCTTATTCTCAGTGGCTCTCCTGACATCTGTATGGCATAACATGCCTAACAGGAGTCTATCAGATCCACTCTTTCCACCTAATTCCCATAAGCAGCAGCGAATGAGTCAGCAAACTTACCAGCCATTACAAAGGTTCAGTCGTAAACAAACACAGCGTGGGATGCAGCACACCAGATCCTGCCAAATCACTGCATGGTTTTATCCTAGGAAATTAAAATGATATAGATGTTGTAATTGCTGGTCTGCAAACATGTTGACATATGCATTATACAACGCATATTTTATTAGGGCATATTTCATTTTGAAATATACCCTAATTTATGTCAGCGTTGTAAACCTCAATGCAAATATAAGCGGAAAAAGTATCAGCACAGACCAGATATATAAGTATAATTCATATTTTTCGGGGATATCTCAAGATTCTTATTATCATATGTTAATTATAACTCTGTCCAAAATGGTGTCCTGCTCTGCTGGATATGCTGCTGCATTTATTGTAGTGCACAGTGTGATTTCATTAACGCACGTTTTGGCATTTATGTAAACTTTTAAAATAGTGCACTAGGTAGTGTACAAGGTGTGGTTTCGGATAAACACCCAGTTTTTTTTTAACGCATCTGTTTTTTTTTTCTAATCTGCGTCTCAGATAGCTAATCCTATATAAGCCACTAGATGGCGCACACTCGGTCGCGCGCTTAACTGCTGTCACAAGCGCAACCTAGAAACTGAGGGCAAAAGGAAGATTTTTTTTATGCTGGCATCTAAAACGCGAAGCGTGACCGCAGCCGGTCCGATCTCCATCAGTTGAGTTCGGACATGCTTGGAAAGAGGAAGTAAAGCCGAAAGCAGCAGTGAAAATGGCAGTGCTGAGAGATGGAGGTGATGATGCGCTTGTCGGATGGCTTTCCGTTATAAGGCGCGATACCGAGCTGCGAGACGAGCACTGATTATGGGCTGCGACCGCGAGTCACTACAGTTCATCCGCACATAGAGGGAGAAAGAGAGGGACAGAGGCCAACCTCCAGGCTTGGATCCCTAACCTAAGTGAGTAGTAGGCTATATCGGCTCTTTTGGTTGTCCATCTGTTATGGATGATAAGAACGTTGTTAATGTGAGGCACATTGGCACTTTGCGTATGCCTCGTCTCTTGCGTTTTCTACGACAAAAGACTATTGCGAGCGCAATGGCATCGGATTGGGTATTCGTATAATAACGAGAGCGTTCTTGTTATAAGCTTAACAGAGTCGATTCAGAGAATAACAGGCGATGCACGCACGTGTGTCCGCATTGGCCTTTGAGATTTCCGCCACCAATTAAGCGATTTCACCAAGGCGACATCTGATGTCAAAGCAAACAAGGCGGAGACGGTTTTCATGTCAAACGTCTCTTCAATCCGTTAGCGCGAATGCACCATTGATGCAAATCCTACCGTTCTCCTGCTGTGAGGGGCAAACCTGTTTTTCAGTGGCGACGCGTCTGTGCGGACATTTTGACTTTTTAGTGTTTGACAGAGCACACGGCAGACAACTACAGGTTCTTAAGCAACATTGTGTAGCTGTACCAATTCCGCAATGTTACTTTATATAGTGCAGATCAGTTGTGGATCAGCTGTAACCTGTTGTCCGAGTGAAGAGCCGCAGTCCAGTACAGAACCACAAGGATGAGACCTACTAGGGTCATTGAAAAGGCCAAGGATGAAGAGAGATGGAGTATGTAGATACGGGGTCATTTATTGCTCAGAGCCAGAGGGGATGTGTGCCGCACCGTCCTCAAAACCACAGCAGGTTAGGCACACAGAACATCAGATAGAGTGAAGGAGGTAGGATAACCAGTGTTTTTGAATAACTCAGAACCCAAGTCAGGCTGCTCAGTCATATAGCAATACGTGGGATTGTGGTGGCCTAGTGGATAAGGTACTGGATTTTAGACCAGAAGGACCAGCGTTCAAATCCCTTTTCTGCCAAACTGCACAGTTTGGCCCTTGAGCAAGACCCTTAACCCACAACTGCTTGGATTGTAAGTTTGTTATCAGTTGAAAGTCGCTCTGGATAAGGGCATCTGCTGGATGATGTAAGTGTAAGTAAGAGTACTGGTGGCTAATTTGTGGAATTTGCCATAAGACGTTGTGTAACTAGGGTGCTGAGGTCAGGAATAGGCATTGGGATGTGTTGGGTGGGTAAACAAAATCAATATGAAAGGAAATAGCCACAGCTGGACAAACTTTCCACCTGAAAAGCACTAAAATCATCATGAGCGTAAGATGCAATGCATCTCAGATATTATTAACTTTTCACATTACATGCTGTGTAAATCTGACACACTACCCAGGCAGGTGTGCAAGGCTTTTGCAACTAGCCAGTCCGAGAGAGTGTTTTAAAAACCTCATTCGCAATGAAACACTTTTGTCTAACCAAGCGAGAATCCCAGCATCTTCTCTTTCACTGTCATCCAAAACTGTGATACGCAAACCACTCTAGCCACAGTTTAGGTTTGGACCAGAGTGTGCTAAAACTTTTCGCACCCTTATTTCTATTACAAATGTATCATGTTTTGTATACATGTTTATTACATTTATCACTTTACTATATGTTCCTTTTCTTTCATAAAAAGATCTGGAATACTGATTAGAATATGTGAGTGCATTCCATATTGTACTGTATATGTGTGGTGACTACCAGTTTATGTTTATAGATTCTTTTACATTGGCATGGATGAATGGGTTCATCCGTTTAACAAACCTCAAAAGTTTGAAACCTCAAAAGTAATCAGCCAAAAAGTACATGGGGGGACTTGTTAATGATCTTAAGGCAGCTGGGACCACAGTCACCAAGAAAACCACTGGTAACACAATCCTGCAGTACCCACAAGGCCCCCCTGCTCAAGATGTGCTGAAGTTTGCCACTGAATACCTGGATAATTCTGAGAGTGATTGGGAGAAGGTGCTCAACTCAACTCGCTGTGTTTAAAGGAAATGAAATGCTGATTATGACCCAAAGAACATCATCCCCACTGTCAAGCGTGGATATGGAAACATTATTTTTGGGGGGTGTTTCTCTGCTAAAGGCACATGACTACTTCACTGAATCAATGAGAGAAGGTTGGAGCCATGTACAGTCAAATCCTGAGTGATAACCTCCTAGCCTTTGCCAGGACATTGAAAATGGGTCGTGGCAATGGTCCAAAACATACAGCCAAGGCAACATAGGAGTGTCACAAAAAGAAGCACATTAAGGTCATGGAGTGGCCTAGCCAGAAAGAAAACTATTCCATAGAAAACTTATGCAGGCAGCTGAAGGCCTGAGTTGCCAAGCGACAGCTACGCAAACCTCATCATCAACTACAGAAAAAGTCTGACTGCTATTAAGTCTTGTTTGCTAGATGGATTAAATACTTGTTTCTCTCTGCAAAATGCAAATAAATATATATTTTATACAATGTAATTTTCTGGATCTCTCACTGTTAAAACAAACCTACCCTCAAAATTATAGACGGTTCATATCTTTGTAAGTGGGTAAACTTACAAAAACAGCAAGGGATCAATATTCCTCCACTGTATATGTATCATGAACCGATTAATTATATATAGTCTATACTGTATCATATCCGTGCCAACTTTATTGTTGAAAACACAGTAATGGACTGGAAATGAAAAGTAAAAGCAAAACACTTACTCTGTTGGTGAACTCACAGCACTAGCATAGCTGTAAAGCTACCTGTAGCCTGAAAGTGTTATGAACGATTTAATTTCTGTTTTCCTTCAGTTCAGCTATTACGAGTAACCTTATCAGGACCCATGGGAACTTGTTTGCATTAAGACAGCATTGAAGAGGCACATAATAATGAAACACAAGTTAAATAAAGCAGAGATCTTCACTGAGCAAGGGTTTTGTGAATCTGAATCACTGAATCACTGTGCACTGTCGCTTTGGTTCTGTGTCTGTTTGAGTTTGGAATGTGTATTTCACCAGGTACCAGATAGACCTTTTTGCAAATGGTGTCCTGCCACTAGATGCAAAAATGGTATCCTTTGAACGTGCAGCGTTATTAGGTGTGTGAGTGTAAAATGTGGATTTCAGACAAAACCTAAGCAGTAAGCTTTCTATCTCACTTTTTGTTTGCATTACTTTAACGCGTAGCACTCACTACACATCCCATACATAATATTGGCATGTGAACCCTATGGTCAATGCACAGTAAAACATGAATGAAAAGAGACAGACCAGTGCCTGGCATGTATTTGTAATGAACCTTAATTACACATCACACACTGAACACTGCAGAAGCAACTAATCCCAGTGGGATGTCATCATCCGACACTAATCCAAGATGATGGCAGCAATAACACACATTAAATGTATTGCATAAAAGGAGGAAAATACCACAGTCTGGGATTGACTGATCGTATGTATGCTTCAGTCTGTGTCCTCCCAGAGGGAACAGACAGTGTTCTCACCATCTGCTTATTCAAGGGTATTTCTCATACTCATCAGACACAAATTCATTAATGGATTCCTGCCCCATGTCCTCGCTGTCTCACTGAAATACTACAATTACAGTCAGAAAACTCTTCGGCCTTCTAGCCTTGATTGTCACTAGCAATTGGTAGGTAGCTAACCATTTTAGTGACATTAAAATTACACATATGGGAGCAGTCAAGCATTTACACATCATGCATCCTACAAGATTATCTGAAATGATTCACTGGGTAAAGATTTTTTTTTTTTTTACACCTTCCTGGTAGATGTTTGGAAAAAATGAAACTCACTGACCTCCTTCAAAATCCCTAATGTCTGAGCTCAGACGTTGCTGCCACATTATCAGTACCTAGTACCTGTAGCTGAGATATAGGACTTTGATAAATACTGATCAGATTTAGTGAGAAGGTCAATGGAAAGAACAGTTGTTGTGGTTGTGCAATGTGATTGAGACATGTTATTATAGGCCTGTGTCAGACTGTCCTGCTTTGTATCCAGATTTTATACATCTCCCTGGAAAATGAAAAAAAAAAATTTTATTCAACCAGCAATTTTTTTTAGCCAGAAATGAGACAGGACTCTCTCAGAAGATATTAGGACAAAGAACAAGATGCATTAACGTGAATAAAAATATTACATTTTTATGTACATTTCAACAACTGTCAAACTGTCGCAGTCTATGGGAAAATCCAAAGTTCTACCATTTCAAATTCAAGCTGTTCTAAAGCATCCTAATTATCTTGATTCAATGGGAGCAGCTGTTTTAATCAACTCAACAAGTTAAAAACAGCAGCTCTCTACAGTTGGTTTGTGGACAGTCATGGCTAAGACAAGGGAGCTCATTAAGTGTCTGCGGCGGCGCATTGTGGCTTTTCACAAGTCAGAAAAGGGTATAAGTCAATATCTAAATGTTTCAAGCACTAGTGGCTACAGTGCAGAGATTATTCAAAAATACCAGACGCACTGTGAAAATTTCAGAGGACGTGGCTGGAAGCCAAAAATGACCCCTGTGCTGGCCAGGAGGATAGTGAAAGAGGAGAAAAAGAATCACAAGGTGAAAAAGGATCACCACCAAAGCCATCCTGGTGAATCTGGTCTCTGCTCATGGCAACGTCTCAAGGCAGACAGTCCAACGGACACTGTACACTGCTGGGTTCCACGGAATCAGACCCAGGAGGATGCCACTTCTCCAGAAAAGACATCCAAAAGCCCAGTTGGATAACGAAGAAGACTTCTGGACTTCTGTTTTGTGGTCAGATGAGACACAAATTGAATTGTTTGGCTACAATGATGTATTTCATTTAGTGTAAAAAAAGAAAGGGAAGCCTTGAACCCTAAGAACACCATCCCCACTGTTAAACATTTTTAAGGGGACCTTGTAAGTCTCCCATTCTACCACATCCCAATGTCTGGTCTGGTGACTGGGAGCGCTACTGAAAAACTCTGAACCTGTGGTCATGATCATAAAACTAGTTTAAAATTACTTTTTGTGACATGGTGCATTACCATGCTGCAATTAACCATTGGTAGTTGGCACTGAAGTTATCCACATGGACAGCAGCAATACTAAAATTTGTAGTGGGCATTCAAGGGATATTATTTGGTATTACCAGGCTTAAAGCCAAAAATGTTCTATACCATGACAGCACCTCAACCAATCTGGACTGTTAACACAAGGCAGGTTAGGGCCATGGGTTCATGCTGTTGGTGGCAAATTCTGTATGCGTCATTAGAAATAAAACATTTTCAGACCAGGTTATGTTTTTTTAATTTTCAGCTGCCCAATTTTGGTGAGCCTTTGTCCACTGCAGCTTTGGCTTTTCGTTCCTACCTGACAGAAGTTGACGAAGCTGATGGGTGATGAAAACATCTGAGCTGCTGGCTCATATCTACATGATTTCATGAATTGCACCCCTGCAACACAAGTGGCTGAGTAGATAATTACATGAATGCGCGAGGGTACAGGTGTTCTTAAAGTGCTCCATGAGTATATTTGTTGTAAGACTGTCATTGTTGCATAAACAGTGTTTACTGTCATAAAGCACATTTCACAATAGATTTGTGATCACTGGTAAACTGCCTTGTTGTGGCTCTGCAGTATGTTCAGTATAATGCTTATATGAATAAACACATTGCTAACATTTGCTGAAATCTGTAGCGATACTAATCTCTCCACGTCCATTGTCAGAGAAAGCCAATCCAATTGCCAAGACCATTTGACTTTGGGAAGTGGAAACATGCTTTTTGGACTGATGAGCCATGTTTTACCAACTGGGATTCTGAAAGACATGCCTTCATGATGCACTCAAAGACATTTGACCTAGTTGACAGCCTTAGAGAAGGGGTACATCACTGGATTATGACCTAGCTGTTAGGTGATGTTGGGAGCAGTGGTTCCATGAAGACATGCACATGATGAACAGGTTCCGGATGGCCCAGACAGACAATAGGTTGAGGATATTGTTTGATCCACCAGAGTCTTAAAATTGTAGATAGACTGTGTGGTCCACATGCGGTGAATAAAGTGAAAACCGTACCACTCCCTGATCATACTGTCAAGGACGTAATAGATCAAATGGCCGGAGATTGTTAAAACCAGCTGCACTCAAAACTTAGGAATGTAACCTTTGCTATTCAGTTGGATGAAACAACTTGTCAAATGAATCCTTGCTAATCATCATGTACAATGTATCAATGATAGTGACTGGAAACAAGACATTCTTATGTCTACAAATCTAGCCACAACAATAACTGGCACAACAACAACTGGTCGTGATGTGTCAGAATTAGACTTTTGTGCTCTACAATGAGAAAAACAAGCAGATGCAGGGTCCTGAATCAAACATCATGCAGTGAAAAGACACACTTAATGCTTTTGTGCGCAAACTGGTTTTCAGAGCTTGTGAAATGTCAAAGAGGGAGCTACAACAGTTTCCGTTGTTGATGAAAAATCTGGTGGCAATTGAAGCATGCGCAAAGTTTACCCACCACATGCTTCTGCTTCAAGCAGAAATTGAGCACGTACATATTAAAGGAATCTTGGGTAATTGAAACCTACATTTCCAGTCTGTGGACATGGAATATTTTGGCTGTCAAATATGTCAAAGAAATATTACCACTAAAATGGATACCAAAAGTTTTGGATCGTCAATTATATACTTTGAAAAGCCACTTGGTACTGGCCTTACTCTGTATGATTTGTAGGTCGATCATGCGCAAAATCAGAAATGATAAAGTAGTGGTGGGCGATACGGCCCTAAAACAATTTCACGATATTTTGGGGGACTTTTGCGATAACGATATATATTTGGCGATATATTTCAACAACACACAATGGAATAGATTTTATACGTTGAAGTACCTGACCTCGTGGTATTTTGGACTATCCTCGTGTTCCTGCCTGAGGCGGTGAAATTAGATTCGATTTGTTGTTACAGACCTTTTGCGTAGCTGAATCTATCGCTGTAGTACCAAAACCACCTCCACACTGACGACGTCGCTCCCCTTTTTTGGGAAAATCTCCACCTCTACACAACCCACCTTCTGCCAGACCTGACGCTCTCCTTATGAGTGACGTAATGGAAGTACTCCATACTCTGTAAATCCATTACAACATAACCTAAAGACGTCCGAACATCACGATATGGACGTTTTGTATCGTCGGAAAAATTCTACCGGTATTATCACGAACGATACGATACGGCACATCCCTATGATAAAGCTCAAAATGAAGTTACATTATCAATCCTTACTCTTATGAAGCAAGAATGGTTTGCTTCTGTGATATCTTTATGTAAGATGGCGACAGTTTTCACAAAAGCTAAATATTTGACTGTGTTTAAAGACATCATATATTATTTAACTCCTTTACCAAAAAGCAAAATGGTAAATTTACCACTAAATACCTGTATGTGCTGTTAATTATTTTTTTGCTTGTTTTAAACGTTTAAATGCTCAACTACAAATGACTGAAATGTCTTTCACTGGGGTGGAGTGCACCAGAACAATTTATCCATAACCTCACTAAAAGCTAACAGCCAAATAAAGGGAACAGAATTGTAAATAAATTAGTATCTGCTTTCACTACCAGATTTTCAGAGGACAGACGATAACTATTTTATGAAATGTATTCACCTGTTGTTGCTCCTTAGCTGTTTCATTTTTGTTAAGACTGAAGAGATTGAGGAGAAAAAGAGAAAGAGAAAGGGAAGGAGGGGAAGGCAGCTTTAAGGAAAAAGCTTTTCTCCAAAACCTAAGCTCTCATGGTAATTAGAACATGTCATTTCTCTATCTTTTTATCTGTCTGCGTATCTCTCTTGGGCAGTAACTGGCAGAAGAAATAGACTTAAATATTTGACTCTGTGATTAAGCTCTGCCGTTGTTACATGATTTTATTTTGGATCTGCGCATTTAGAAAAAAGAATGAATTATTTATGTGCTAGTGACCTTATTTACTCCAGTTTGGTTATGGTGACACTCCAGGGAGACTTCAAGATAGTGTGTTTAATGAAAACTCCTAGTAATAACAATGGCAATATGGAGAAGAGACCGTCTTAAAGTATACACTGATACTGAAAGTACAAGTGTTGAATGCATACAATTAAAAATAATGTGACCATATCATACATCCTCAATACAACAACCCGTATTATCCACCCAGGTCACCATGGTCTGATGTTAATACAGATTTAAGCTAAGCTTAGAATATTGGCCCATATGCAGATTATCCACCTTTCAAAAACTAAATCAGTACATATAATATATTAGTAGGGGTTACTTTGTGTTCCCTTTATGTTTTGTGATTTTATTATGCCCACACAAATGCATATATATTAGATTTTTCTGATAAACTAGTTAGTTTGTTTATTAGTTGTATTTTACATTGCATTGGCCTTAATTTCTAGATTTATGAGCCACCAATCGAATTAATGCACGTCTTTGGAATGCGGTAGGAAACCAGAGTACTGAGAGTAAAACCCCACAGACACAGAAAGGGCATGGAGAATTTTTGAATCTTAGAGCTGTGAGGTGACTGCATTGACCATATATACCACTGTGCTGCACACGAAAGTAGTTCAAGTTAACATTTAAAGCTAATTTACAGATACTTTTACTGAAGTTTTACTAAATGGTTTTTGCAAACTATGATTCTGGTGAATACTTTGGGAACACCTACTTTTATTGAATTGTTCTTTATTTTAGCCATTTTACTCACCTTACAATTGCAGGGCGCAAAGGGCTACAATAAAATAATACATTTCAACTATTTGTTGTTGATATGTGTTTGTTGCTAGATCTCCACAAAATATTTAGAACCCCAAAAATCAGAAAACAGAACAGAAATGTTGAGATATGGAAAATAAATATAAAAGGAAAACAGTGTTCCTTATGATTTCTTTGCAATGTGTGCAGCATGTGGCTTTGCATTGGCTTTTTGACAAATAGAAAAGAGGCATATTCCCCATTTGGGGAGTGGTCAGTACATATACCCACTTCTTCCTATACATATACATTTGTCAGAGGGGAAAAGTAAGTTATTATATTTACTCACATTACTGTAGATGTTAGTTGTTATTTAGTATACTTGTCCTTTTTCGAAATATGTAATGTACTTTTTCTTACAGTACCTCACAAAAATCAGTACACCCCTCACATTTTTGTAAATATTCTATTTTATCTTGTCATGGAGCAACACTGAAGATATGACACTTTGTACAACGTAAAGTAGTCAGCAGTGTAAATTTGCTGTGCCCTCGAAATAACTCAACACACAGCCATCAATGTCTAAACCACTGGCAACAAAGTTGAGTAGATTCCTAAGTGAAAATGGCCAAACTGTGCCCAGATTGTCAATATTGTGTGTGGCCACCATTATTTTCCAGCACTGCCTTAACTGTCTTTGGCATGGAGTTCATTAGAGAGCCACAGGTAACCACTAGAATAATATTATAAGTATAAAGAATAATCCTCCATGATGACATCACAGAGCTGGCGGATTTTAGAGAACTTCACCTACCGTGTACTGTAAGAATTCCCCGCATATGATCAACAGGGTTTAGGTCTGGAAACATGCTTGACATTTACCCTCAGTTTCTTTAGCAAGGCAGTAGCCATCCGTGGTCATACTTTCCATGTTATTGATTACTAAAATCAAAAACTTGATCAATGTGCTTAGAAACATTTGTTTTTGTGCAAGCTACTCATGTTTGTTTGGATGACTTTTCGCTACATGCTATTCATGGCGCTCGTAAGTGTTTGTGCCTGTCCTATAGTACTCCAGTTTGTCTCTTCACTAACTATATATATATATTCTTTCTCACTTATACCTGTATAAACTGGGTCACATTTACTTGTTTAGTCTCTGTGTCATCTGGCTAATCTTCCATGTTCCATGTCTTTATAATACTGTGTATTGTGCAAAGCATTGTGGTCCGTATGTGTTCCTGATTTAAAACATGACAGCACTATATATTTTATATAATTATTGTGAATTTTCATAAACTAAAAATGAAATGGCATTAGAGATGCTGTATAGACAGTAGAGTAGCTATACATATATTTAATTGTTCAATATCCCCTAATTTTTGTGCGCAGTATACTTTGTGACTATGGTAATGCCTAGTGAGTGAATGTAATGTGGTTGTTAAATGGCGAATACCTGTAACAATCTTAACATGTCTCACATGTCTGTACCGACATGTTAGAGAATATCGGTACTCAGTCTCTTTACTGGTACTTAATATCTCTGTTCTGTAATATCCTCTGACCTGTCTGTCTATTGTTTCTTATCAGGCTCTGTCACTCAGTAGTGCTGAAGGAAAATGACTCATGCTGGCAATATGGATACTGGTTTAGTAGATTTTCTATTCTTTTTCTTTCCAACACGACAATACAGTATATTGGAGCTTACCGAGGGACCCCAAAAATGTGGTGGAAATTAATTTTTCAAAAACACACCTTACATCAGAGAGCTACACAGCCTCAAAGCATTGATCCAATTTGAAAAACTCATACATTATGACATTTTCTCGAAACAAAGGATAAAAAGTTTCTTTGTTCCAACAGAATTATTTGAAAGAGTTGCCATTCTGACCTAGCGGCCAAAAAGGGCGAAGTATAGTCGACTTTCATGTTTATTTTAATGATTGAACGGAGATTGATAATGTTCGTTACATTGTTACAGTTTCTGTCCTGTGCAAGTGTGTTATCTATGCACGTGCCAGCTGTAATGAAAGCATTCCTTGACATGTTAGTCATAATTCAGCTCAATAATCAGCAGTTGCTTAGTATCTCTGGAACTGTTTACTTATTTAATTCATAATTCTAATTTTTTTGCCAGTTAACAATGAAAATGTCTCGTTTTGCTTGAAAACGTTAGTCTACATCTATAGTGTATAGTCACTAGTCTATATTCTGAAGACTGCAAAGGAGACTTTTATAGAGAAACCAGTGCAAGGACATGATTCTAGATTGTTTCCAACGCTGACTGTGCAAGTAAGATGCAGGAAGAAAATGCCTGTTTTCTGCTTAATTAGGTTAGTAGGCAATATTGTACTATCGCTAGCTTCCAGACATGCGGAGTGGATATAATAAAATCCCATCTGCCACTTCCAGATGATATTAAGGCTGCATTCTTATTTTATCCATCTAGACCATGGTGACGTGTGCCGAGTCTGCCAGAAGAATATATATTTGTATGCTCTTTCATAGCATAGGTGAGACTGGGACATTTCAGGGAAAGCTCTATTAGTGGATGTGTTTTTGCGTGAGCGTGTGCATGCTTGTGTATGTGCCTGCGGTCTGCTGGGCACTGTATGGCTCCTAAGGCAGGCTCTAAGTGGCTCAGCACTGCAGTGGCAAGGTGCCACTCCTATTAAGGGAATACAAAAAGAATGAAAGCGAGAAGTTTGGGGAGAGAAAGGCAAATGAAAAAGAGAAATCAGAGGGAAAGTCATGATTCACAATGAACAAAAGCGTGAGAGCAAAAGATAAGGATCAGAGTCTATAGAGCAGACAACAACTGCCTGACTGACACAGTTGAGAGGACTCATCTTTTTGAGTGACAATTTGAGGCGGCCCCTGCCTTCTTCAAATGACATTTGAAAAAGTGCACAGCAGTATATTTAACTGTGCTGTGCAAAACTAATGTGAGGACAAGTCTCTTCGGAATAAGTCCTACAACACATATCAACTACCTTGCCTGCCAGCATAATTGAATCAAAAACAATATGTTGAAAATGTCTCTGAAGAAGTGCAAATTTTTATGTTCATAAAAAGTATGGACTGTGCTCGTATTCAGAATTCTAAGGACCCCATCTGAGAACCTGGCATAGCTAACAATAAAACTGATAATGCTGAGACACATGATTAACCTAAAATGGAGCTCTAACCCATCCAAATTTTCCTCTGATAATACAGATTTTGTCCTGTCTTGAAAATGTATGTTGTGACTCCACGTGGTATTTGCAGATTTTGAAAAGGTCTTTCAAATAAATAAAATAACTTGATGTTATAAATATAGCTGTCATTATGCTTATGCTAGTTCCAAGGATTTCAAGACTGGGTCAGTAATGGATATTGGCTGATATTGTTTGGTGTTAAGTGTTTTATACTAGTGTCATAGTATATATGCAAATGTGCGATCAGAAAATATGACTATTACCTATGCCTGCCATACAAGAGAATTGCTATAAGAGGAGAGCATATTATTTTCTGTTTGGGTTAGTGCTGGACTTGCCAGGGCTGAATGGGCAGCAATTGGACACATAATACAGATGGTTATGAAATTGAAGTCAGTGCAGTGCTTGGCCTCCATCTGTTCAGACTAATGGTGTGTTTAGAGCGGAGCAGTTGATGATGAAACTGGCTGGTACACACACGGGCACTCAGATTGTAATTTGTTAAAAAACAGATACCGTAGTTTGGTTTTCACAAAAAAAGACACTAAGGGCAGATTTGGTGGGGGAGGGGAGGTAGATTTAAGTATGTCGTGGCACCCATAAGCTTTAAAACATAATCAATCCTGATTTGTTTAAACAACGTTTTTTTATGAACAGCTGGCTGGCCCAGTCAAGAATGTTCATAGAGTTGTTCCGAAGCCACTATTTTAGCTGTGTGTTTAGGGTCATTGTCTTGCTGGAAGGTGAACCTTCGGCCCAGTCTGAGGTCCCGAGCACTCTGGGAGAGGTTTTCTTCCAGGATATGTCTGCACTTGGCTGCGTTCATCTTTCCTTCAATTGCAACCAGTTGTCCTGTCCCTGTAGCTGAAAAACACCCTCATAGCATGATGCTGCCACCAACATGTTTCACCGTTGGGATTGTATAGGGCAGGTGATGAGCAGTGCCTGGTTTTCTCCACACATACCACTTAGAATTAACGGCAGAAAGTTCAATCTTATTTCTCATAGTCTGGGAGTCTTTCATGTGTTTTTTTTAGCAAACTCTATTCAGGCTTTCATATGTCTTGCACTAAGGAGAGGCTTCTGTCGGGCCACTCTGCCATAAAGTCCCAACTGGTGAAGGGTTGCAGTGATAGTTGACTTTGTGGAACTTTCTCCCATCTCCTTACTGAATCTCTGGAGGTCAATCACAGTGATCTTTGGGTTCTTCTTAACCTCTCTCAAGGCTGTTCTCCCACGATTGCTCAGTTTGGCTGGACGGCCAGGTCTTGGAAGGGTTCTGGTCATCCCAAACTTCTTGAAGGATTAAGGAGGGCACTGTGCTCTTAGGAACCTTGATTGCTGCAGAAATTCTTTTGTAATCTTGGCCAGATCTGTACCGTGCCACAATTCTGTCTCTGAGCTTCTTGGGCAGTTCCTTCGACCTTTGCATTCGCATTGACATGCACTGTGACCTATATATTATAGTCAACAAAACTGATGTAGACTTGTGTTATTTTTCTTACCCACTTAGTCCAGTTCATTGTCACAAGGAGCTAGGGACTATCCAGAAGCACAGATCGCAATATGGGAACCAAACCAAGACAGCTTTGCAATTCATAGTTGGGCACACACACAATCATTGACTCACCTACTGAAGAACACAGCTAATAAAAATGCAGACATATATAAGGAACTTGGAGACACTGACCACATGTCTCATTTCTTTCCTAGCAGTCGGTCATGGATTCTCTTCCCTTAATTATAGCTCCAGTTCTGCCAGTTAGGATTAAGATAGCTTGTGCCTTTTTCTAGCCCACTAGACTATTAACTAAGTGCACATTTCTTCTGGAGTTTATAGTAAGGGTCCATGAATTTTTATTTATAGTCAGTGTTCATGAAATCCACAGAGATTTATTTGACCCTATGTACATGAAGGTTGTCGTTCTTGATCATGGAGGTGTTTAAGATGAACAGTTTAAAATGAACTACATGTTTTTATGAAACCCTGTGTTTTCTCCTACATGTTTCTGTGTTGCAGTATACAGTATACAACAACACCTTGCTTTGTGATAGCTGTTCTGTATCAATCACTATTAATAATATATCTGCTAAAAATACTTTGTGGTACCTGTCTGCATTACATTAACATGCTGTACTTGGATGCAACATACAGAATGCAGTAGAGATGAGAGTCTGTATAGATGGAAGATAATGCTGCACTAAAACCCCTAGAGATGCTTAAGAGAAATGTATTTGATGTACCAGGCGATCTAGTTTCTGAGCACTGGTGTACATTTGTTTCTACCTCTTTTATTTTAGACAGACATTCTATTAATCTGTCATGGATCTGCATGCTAGCTGTCTGGCATCTTATTTGGCTCTTTTCCTAAGTTTGGCTTAGGTGCTAAAGGTGGTTGTAGATTTTGTAACGTGACCATGTCTCGGGTTTGCCTTTGAAATACGCATCAACATATGAAAGATTTTTCCCTTTTAAAAAAAAGAAATAGACACATTGTACACGTAATTACAAACGAAATCTGCCTATCCACTGAAACATTTTTAGCATAATCATAATTCACAGTGGGTGGCTCCATAAGTAGCACCGTCACAGCATGAAGGTCTGGGGTTTCATCCAAGGTGGGGTGGTCTGGTTCTACATGTTCTCCATGTGTCCATGTGGGTTTACTCCAGATACCCCGGTTTCCTCCAGTAGTCCAAAAACATGCATATTAGGTTTATTGATGTCTCTAAAGTGGCCATCATGTGTGACTGAGTGCATGTGTTCATCGATGAATTGTTGTTCAGGGTTGTTCCTGCCTTGCACCCCATGCTTCCGACTAGGCACTGGCTTTCCCTTGACCCTGATCAGGATTTAGCAGTTAAGACATGAATGAATTTTAAAAAACGTACAGCTCCTTTCCATACTATAATGCTTATGCAAATTATTAGAACATACTCGTGTTCTCTCAACTCTGCTAAAGTAGACCACGATCAATTAACAAACAAACACATAGACATGAAGGATTTTCCTCTCTCCCACACACAGGATCCATGCTTTTTGCAATAAAGAGCTGTGAAATTGCATTGCTATTACTTGCACTTAGGCAATTCTTCAGTTTATTCTCATTAATTCAGTGACTTTTGTAGATGTATCAACTAACTAATCCATTCAAAATTGTAATGTTATTCAGTACTGGGTATGAAAAACACTACAGGCTAGAAAAATAGGAGTACCAAGACAAAAGCCACACCACTCTGGGATGTCTCCTATTCATGATGTGGCTAATAGGGAGTAAAAAAGCTGTGTTTATCGTGGCATGCAGTGAATGGTAGGCATGAGAATGAGGCATGGTTGAAGAGATGGGGTTATATGTCTGGGTCATGGGTGCCCAGAGGCGAAGCAGTATACACAGCAGTAAAAGGGCAAAGGCGGTTGGGCCGCTTAAGACTGTATTCTCTGTAAATGGTAGTGCCATTTACAGTAGACAGTCATGAGTCATTATGTATCTTTGGTTTTATTGCAGAATAGACAGTTGCTGTATGAACCAAAACACACTGTGCTAAGTAATGGTCATTGTATGGTAGAAATGGTATTTGTCCAATACAATTTATCCATAAGGAATATTTTAATTAATCATTTAAAGGTGTAAAGAGCACAGGGATGGGGGTACTCAGGGGTTGTATTTCAAATTCATATGGAAGAGTGTCATATTTGGCAGAAACTGGAGGCAAATGCATAAAGTAAGTTTTTCTTATATAAACATAGAGGATGTGCAAAAAGGCTAAACCAACTCAAAAACCAATACAAGCACTAAAGCGGTGTATAGTTAACTAATTTTCATGTCCAAGAACACCGTTTGAGATTATTTTAGCTTTGTGAATGGTACAGTATCCTGCTGGATGTAGCCATTATAAGATGGGTACACTGTGGTCCTGTATGGACATGGACAGCAACAATACCTATCTAGGCAGTTGGTATTATAGGGCACAGAATATCCTCATACCATTACACAACCATCAGCAGCCTGAATCGTTAATACAAGGAAGGATTTATGCTGTTCCAGTTATGGATGCACATGGAGGAGAAGTTCTGTATGGTATCCTGTGTCACATTTACACACAGATAATGCAGCTGGGATCGTGTGCTCATAAGTTGCTAAAGATTGCCATGCTGGTCTAATAAATGCTAATATGTTCACATCAATTATAAATGATGATAAATCTGATGGGAAGGCCAAGAAAGTATTGCAATCAGGCACTTAGTGCTCACCACAAGCCCTCGATATCCTAACCTGACCATCATTGGATCGCAAACAGAACCAGGATTAATCGGTAGGAGGCTTACTGGGCTTGGTGAGAGCAAATTTCCTTTTGCTAAGCACTTGGAAATGGTCCGGGCAGAAGCAAGGATGTGTAGTGCAGGAGCCACCTGTGCCTGGATAATGGACAACAAATGCTTGCTGCTCATGCTTGTCGGCAGATCAAACAATCCTCTCTACTGGTGGTCTGTCTGAGCCATCCAGCGTCACTTTGCCATCTGTGTGTGCTCACACCAGACCACTGCCCCCAACAGCTTCTGAAACCTAGGTCAGAATGGCCTGGATGGCTGGAAATTCGTCAAAATGACCGAGCTTCTCTCGGTCCACACCTGCCAGTAAAACTGCCATCATCATGCCCAAAGATATTATAGATAGAGTCATATCAGTAGGCACACGTCATTTCATTTTTGTATTCTCACAGGAGAAGCAATCCTAGCTGTGGGCCAGACTTTTTTCTGGTTCTTATGAATCTGTCACAACGAAAAGATCAAAAATCTCCCACTGAACAGATGCAAGCGAGCATAAGCATGCCAGCCAGGGGCTGAATGACAGTTGGGTGGGTGAAAATGACAGTGAGAGAGAGAGAGAGAGAGCCAAATAGTGATAGATGGAGATAGGATTTCCTCACACACCTTTATTAATTCACACATCAATACATATGGTTTTAGGAAAGAAGGGAGGGAGAGTACAGATATTGTTAAAGGAAGCCCAATCCAAAGTGCTCAGGGCTTCAGGTTAGACAAAAATTACACGTTCCAACAGGACAATGACCCATAGCACACAGCCAAGACAAACATGAATATGGCTGTCCATCTACGGTCCCCATCCAACCTGATCTTGAGAGGATCTTCTAAGCTTGAAAGTATATGTAGGCAAGAATGGCAGAAAATCCCCAAAATCCTATGGAATCATAACCAAGAAGACTTAATGCTGACAAAGGTGCTCCAACTAAGTACTGCGTAGAGGGTCTGAATACCTATGTCAATGCAATTGTTAATAATTTTATAGAAATAGAAAGTTCCTGTTCAGTTTTAAAAAATATCTGTTTTCACTTTGTCATTCCGGGGCATTGAGTGCAGAATGCGATTATATTTTATTATTTAAGCACAAGGCCACAACATAACAAAATGTAAAAAAAAAAGACTTTCCGAATGCATTGTATATGAATGTTCCTGAATGTTACTAGAACAATCCTGAAATAATGCATAACTTACTGCATCCTTTGTCTTCTTTGTCCCCCAGATCCTGTGCAGTGTGTACCTCATTTTTGTGTGTCTGCGTGTGTCCGTGACAGTGTGGAAGTAACAAGTGAGCGTGTGTGAGCACTCTCACATGGCCTCGATGCAGGACGGGGTGAACTTCACTGCTCCCCCCTACGGCAAAGTATTGCTGCTTGGGGCCATTGCTGCTGCCTCGGCCTTTGTCGTCACCATCCTCATTGTAGTGCTGTGTGTGGGCTGCCACAGGTGAGTGACATCCAGAAATCACTGACACACTAAACATAACTAGACACACAGGAGAGTAGGAGACATTCACAAAGCAGTCTTTTGGTTTTTGCACTAATCATCCTTTTTATCAGTTCATCTTATATAGGTATACAGTTTTCCTGCTTTTATTGGGGGGGGGGGGGTGTTACGTTCCAGGACCACCCGCGATAAACAAAAATCCGCAAAGTAGGGACGCTATATTTATTTAAGTATTTATACACTATTTTAGCTATAGAACTTGCAGAACGTTTGGGTGGCATC
>JAUZST010000747.1:39341-51951 GCA_034779995.1 Parotocinclus haroldoi
CTGGAACAAAGAAAAAAGCTAAGGCAACTATAAGGGGAAACAAGGATGTTTTACTATCAAGCACATAGTGAATAGAAGTCATAGAATCACATTGAGATGTAATCAGATATTTATATAAAAATGTTTCATTGCTCAAGAGTTGATTGCCCGCAAATTAAATCAAGCCTTGTGTATTTCTTTTTTAGGTAAAGTCCCTGGCTGACTCCATCGATGATGCGCTGACATGCCGGCCAGGCAGAGACGACTCCCAAGATGGCCTTGGAGACAGCAGTGGTGTGGTGGATGACTTTGGCGAGTGCATCTGGAGCAGCAACAGTCATCCTTCCCTCCGTCGGGGTCTGGGTGACCGGGATCGGGGAAGTACTGGGGGTGGTCTAAGTATGCATGAAGACAGCACAGCAACATCATACAGCGATGTCACACTGTACATGGATGATGGCCTGCCCTCGTCACCCCTGTCTCTAGACCGGGCACCGAGTAGCACGGACACTGAGTTCTGGGGGGGCATGGTCGGTGGGGTTGGAGGTCGTGAAGACAGCCGGGACACAGAGGGAGGTGGCAGCAGCAACAGCCATCGCAGCACACCATGTACCGAGTGTCGTGATTACCGCTTGAGAGGCGCGCACTTACCCCTGCTCACCATCGAGCCACCCAGTGACAGTTCAGTAGACATGAGTGACCGCTCGGACCGGGGCTCACTCGGCAGACAACTGGTCTATGAGCAAGACTCAAGTAGTGGGTCCCCTCAGGGTACACTGAAGCATAACCCCAATGCCAAAGCTCAGGGCCAGGCACGACCTGTTACCCGCCCAATTGCGTCCCACCTTCCGCACCATATGACTCACCACCACCATCATCACCACCACCATCACCAGTACCCTGACACACCATCATCTTCCTCCTCCCCCCAGCAGCCCCCAACCACACCGTTGTCATCCTCTTCTTCTGCACCACTGCCCCCTGGTGGCCTGGATCAGCAGTGTTGCTCGGACGGTGATAATGACTCTCTAAACTCCACGACGAACTCTAATGAAACCATTAACTGCAGCTCAGGCTCATCATCCAGAGACAGCTTGCGGGAACCACTGCCTCCACTGGGCAAGCAGACCTACCAGAGGGAGAGCCGGCACAGCTGGGACTCTCCTGCCTTCAACAATGATGTGGCACAGAGAAGGCAGTACCGCATTGGACTCAACCTCTTCAACAAGTAAGTAAAATGGAAGTTGTTTGAACCACCCTGGTTTGTATCCCTTATCCAGCACGGATAGGGTTGAGTATCGAAACCTGTGTCCCATTGGGAAAATTTCAAGAACCAGAATAAAGCAAAGGTCTCTGACCAGTTAAGTGATCTCTACCACTGAACTGTGATCCAAAACATTTCTCGTGTGTCATTTTAGTTTAGTCATCACCAGTAGTAATGCAAAGAATTTAGGTCATTGTTTTAGTTGCTCGTGTTAAGCTTTGCTCACGTTAAGCTCTCCTTCTTTATCTTTATCTTTATGCCTAAACATCTGGCTCATCTTTTTCAGCCCTTTGGAATTAAGACTTTAAGACTTTAAGACTTTTATAGTTTTATAATCGATAACAATCAGAATCAGTAAGCAGAATGGGAATCAGTATCAGAATCGATAAAATGCAAACATGTCCAACCCTAGTTCCCTGGGACTTATAGTCCAGAATGTATGACCTCCTGGTAGGGGTGTGCAATACTGACAAAAATTTTAAAAAAAATCTCTGTATTTTCTGGGATTATGCTGAAAACGATAATTAGATGATACTTTGATGTAATCGATGACATCATTTGTTATTTCTGCCCACCTTTTTCTTTTCTTGTCGCAAAGCAATTTTTTGCGGAATGATTCCGTTTAAGGTTTGCTGAGTGTGTTGTTGTGCTGTTATCACGGCTAGTTTAAGCCTGTCTTGAACAACTGACTCTATGAATTATAATCTGCATATTCTATCACTGATGGTGAAATAAGCTTTGAGTTCCTTCCGCATTGCCGCTGTAGCTGTTATGAGCTACGGTTAATGTTTTTCCAAGTCTTCATAGGAGCAAAACTTTGACCACACTACAGTCTTTATATTGTAACAGATCTGCAGCAGTCAGCAACTTTGTTCTGCTTTACTATTTTTAACTACTACTGTGTAGTAGATCAGCTAAACTTCTCTGTGTGTATCTCTGAACAACAGGAAACCAGAAAAGGGCATCCAGTACCTGATAGAGCGTGGCTTTGTGTCAGACACACCCGTTGGCATTGCACGCTTTATCCTAGAGAGGAAGGGCCTGAGTCGTCAGATGATTGGGGAGTTCCTGGGGAACAGACAGAAGCAGTTCAACAAGGATGTACTGGAGTGAGTGAACGTTCTGCAAAAAAATTCTTCATTACATTTCAGGCATTTAGCAGACGCCCTTACAATTACAATTCAGGCAGTCATGGGTTAAGGGACTCGTATAAGGACCCAACTGTGGCAGCTTGGCAGAGGTGGGATTTGAACCCTGGACCATTACCTTAACCGCTAGGCTACCACGGCCCCAGTGGTCATTAGGCCATTTCTAAAGTTTTCTACAGTTTTCTATGCGTACTCGGGTGGCACAGTGGTCTCATACACCAGATGACCACTTCAAGAACGCAGGTTCAAGATTCATTGGTGTCTACTGGCTGGGTCGGGTGTTGCATACAGCCGCCATATTAGCCCAAAGAATAGTAAACATTATGCACTGTTGGAGATTTGCATCTCTGATCTCTGAGTTCCATTTTCACCATGTTCCAGCTGTGTGGTCGATGAGATGGACTTCTCTGGAATGGATCTTGACGATGCTCTAAGGAAATTTCAAGCCCAGATCAAAGTGCAAGGAGAGGCTCAAAAAGTAGAACGCCTTATTGAGGCATTCAGGTGCGTGTGGATTAACAATATTACAATTTCACAATAGCATTTACATTCCTTAAGATGTTTGCATACTATTTTCAGGATTAGTGCTTAATTAATAAAATATGTGAAATCCATATTTAATGATTTCTCGTTCCGTCTCCTAGTCAGAGGTACTGTGTATGTAACCCTGCACTGGTGCGGCAGTTCCAGAATCCAGACACCATCTTCATTCTGGCTTTTGCCATTATCCTCCTCAACACAGACATGTACAGCGCTAGTGTCAAACCTGACAGGAAGATGAAGCTGGACGATTTTATTAAGAACCTAAGAGGTGAGTTTCTAATTGCATAGCAATGTTCAGTCTAAGAGAGGCCCTTTTCTATTCTATCATATCATTTATTATGATTTAAAGGAATCTGACCTTTTGGAATTCTCTCATTCCAAACTTGGAAATGTATGTAGATTAGATACACCATTATTTTAGCAATTGTATATTGGCCATATACAATGCAGTTGGAAAGTCTTCGGACCGTTTAACTTTTTTACATTTTATGTTGAGAAATTGTGATAAAATAAAATAAAAAATCCCTGACCTCAAAATTTCCCTCATCAATCTACAATCCAAACTCCACAGTGAGAAAGTGGAAACCATATTCATCATGATCATCTTTGAGATGTTTCTACACCTTCACCTGAGTGTTCGCCTGTGGAAAATTCAGTTGATTGGACATGATTTGGGAAGACGCACACCTATCCCTATAAGGTCTCACAACTAACAATGCATATCAGAGCAAAAACCAAGCCACAAAGAGGAAAGAACTGCATGTTGAGCTCAGAGACAGGATTGTGTACATCTGGCACACATCTGGAGAAGGCTACAAAAATGCTGCACTGAAAGTTCCCAAGAGCAGAGTGACCACAATACAATTAAGTGCCCTTAATGGCTTTTTTACAATGCCGCAATACTCTTCCTAGAGTGTGATTGAACTCACTTCTAAGCATCATGTCTGGAACAGGCACTGCTCATCACCTGCCCTACAGTGAGGCAGTCGGGGAGACTGGTCTGGGTTGAGGAAAAGATTAATGGATCAATGCACAGAGGTATTCTAAATAAAAACCCAATCCAGAACACTCAGGACCTCAGACTGGGTCGAGAGTTCACCTAGTGAACGTTATGTAAGGGTAATTCTACAATTGCTAAACAACAAATCGAACGGTGTCCTAAGACTTGCACAGTATTGTATGTTGCACTGGTGCTTGACGTACTTGGTCACTTATTCATTGAGGAAAATGCATTGTGAATTGAACAAATATGTGAACGTCTAGGATTAAAAGAGAAGAACAGGGACCGGTCAAGGTCTGATCTTCACAACACAATTGTGTAAACAAACATTTCTGAGGACCTCAGAAAAAGAACTGGTGATGCCCATATGGCTGGAAAAGGCTACAAACCCATCTGTGAGCATTTGGATTTTTCCACAGTCAGACAGATTTGACAATGGAATAAATTGAATACATTTAGGCTCACAAACAAAATGATGACACTGTGAGTACTAACTATCCAAATGGCATAATAATAACCTACTTAATCAGTCTGTGCTCGTTTGTGCTCCTGTCGCTGAGCATAATCTAGATATGTATAACTAAATATAGCAGGGAAATAAAATGCTGAGACCACTGATCACATATACCTGATAACTAATCATAAATTCAGTAAATACAGGTGGAAATAAGATCACAGAATACGATGTTCAGAAGATGGAAATATGTCAGATGAATATGGCTTCTACATGATCATATTTTAGTAATGTCAGTGTTCCAAAGCCCTTTTCTGAATTCATATTCTATAAGTGGGGAGGCGATTATACCTCTGTCCACACCAGGATAACCTGGGTCACCACGGAAAGGGACTAGAATTGACACTGAGCCACCCAAGCACCACATAATGGGACTGCAGTGGCTTCACGGTTAAGGTACAGGCGTGTGAACCAGAAGGTCTAGGGTTTAAATCTGCCAGTTGCCATTGTTGGATCCTTGAGCAAGACACTTAACCCCCAATTGTATCACTTCTGAGTCACTCTGAATAAGGAGGTTTGCTAATATTTAACTAGAAAAAAAACATAAATATTAATAGAAGGAATACAGGTACAGAATAGCCATTTGATTAAACAAATGAAATTGGGTAAAGCTGCTTGATTGGTGTGAGAACTATGGGTGTGGTGATACACTGATCACGATTCAATTTGATTCACAATACTGAGGTCAGTAATGAGGTTGATTTTCTCACAATTATCAATTTTACATTTGATATGACATTTTGAATTGTTCACAGTCATGTTCCAAGACATTTTTTATTTATGTAAACAATGCACATTTTCTTGTATATGTTAGAAAAAGCTTACATTTTTTAAAAATAAAGTTCTGTCTTAATTTGATTCATTAATTTGTGTCTGTCCATGTAGTGTTTCAGCTTTTACACTTTTTACTTTCATTTGGCAGTCCTGATCCCACATAAACTGTGCTGGCCAAGTTACTGGGCCAAAACCCAGAAGGTCCACGGTTCAGATATCACCACTGGCAAGCTCCCACTGAGCCAGGCCCTTAACGGACAATTAATCATATCTATATAGATAGTATCTGCTAATTTAGATAAATGTCAATGAAAATGTAAACATCTCCCCATGTGTTTGAAAGCTCCAGAAATATAAGACTTCTGTGTACCTTAGGAGTGGATAATGGACAAGATATCCCACGTGACCTGCTGGTAGGGATCTACCAGCGCATTCAGAAGTGGGAACTGAGGACCAACGATGACCACGTCTCCCAGGTCCAGGCTGTAGAGAGAGTCATAGTGGGCAAGAAACCAGTAAGTTTTTTTTTCCCAGCTCTGATACCTTGACCTTTGTAAGCGTGTTATCACTGACTATGTTTACGACTGCACCACCATTCCGCCCGAAAAAATATTATATATAGTTATTAAAACCATTGATAAAACAACATGTGCGCATTACCGTATATAGGACAACAAGGGTTCAGATAGTGTGGTTTTAATGGTGCAGTGCTAATGGTGATGTTTTTAACAACTTGGAATGAGATCACAGAAAAAATGGAATGTCACATTGTGGGAACTTCGTTATTATATTAATCTATATTTGAAATGTAAAAAGCGACCATATTATATAACAAACTTTTTCATAGCAGCATGGCAGTTGCTTGAAACAGCAGGTCCTGAGGGCCGGGTTCAAATCCTGGGTGGAGCAGTGGACTGTTTATGGAACTATGTGATGGAATGGTGCCGTGTCCAGATCTTGTGACCGGGGTTAAACTGGATGCTTTGCAAACTATTATGCATTGCTGCAATTTGTTTCAAAAACCAGCTATCTATCCACATGGTGCAAATGGTGCACAAGGTTTAAATATAGACATGAGACTTTTGTTAGTTAGTACTAAAAAATGTTAAGAGTTTGTTTATGATTTGTTGCCGTTCTGCAGGTCCTGTCTCTGCCTCACCGCAGGCTGGTATGCTGTTGCCAACTCTATGAGGTGCCTGACCCCAACAGGCCTCAGCGCACCGGCGTCCACCAGAGAGAAGTCTTTCTCTTTAACGACCTGCTAGTGGTATGCCTGTCAATTACAGCAAATTCATTACTTTCCCTCATAAGTAGCTCGTAGGATTTCTTGTTTTCTAGCTGCTTGGTTTCCTCTGTTAGGTAACTAAGATATTCCAGAAGAAGAAGACCTCGGTGACCTACAGTTTCAGACAGTCGTTCCCCCTTGTGGAGATGCAGGTTCACATGTTCCAGAACTCCTGTAAGCTGTACTTTTTGCCATTTTGCTCAAGCTTTATTAGAGTGTTCAGCATTAGTGTCTTACTTTATCTCTCTCTTTCTCTCTCTCTCTCTCTCTTTGTCTATCAGACTATCCTCATGGTGTCAGGCTCACGTCCGCAATCCCGGGCGGAGAGCGCAAGGTACTGATTGTGTTTAATGCGCCGAGTCAGCAGGACCGCACGCGCTTCGTCAGCGACCTGAGAGAGAGCATCGCTGAGGTGCAGGAGATGGAGAAATACAGGGTGGAATGTGAGTAGAGCGCCCTCTGCAGGTCACTTCTACGACTCACACATTCCTCAATCTTTGACCGTAATCTACCAACAATTACAATGCATTCAAACCGTTCTGAAAGTTTAGTAATATTGACACTGAATTTAAATTTATCAGACAATGCTCTATATAAGCAAGAACAGCAAATCATTCAAGCCAACATACAATTAATAAAATCATACAAAGCAAAATCCAAGTACAGACAGTTGCCGTTTAGCCACAGCATTACATTCTGTGAAACAGGTCATTGACCAAAGTGGATGTTGACTGGACATTACCTCCAGGCTCCTGACCTCCCCACCTCACACAATCAAATGCCATTGGTAATCAATTTCAGCACACAACAACACAATCAGCAGTGGAATCAATGATGGAGGTGGAGGAAAGTCTTCCTCAGGCCCCATTGACCTTCGTCTTGTAAACGTTTCTGCTTTTTCTCCGCAGCGGAGCTGGAGAAGCAGAAAGGTGTCATGCGGCCCAATCTGCTAAATAGTACTGTGATGGGTGGAGGTGTGGGCGGAATCAAGAGTGAGGTGGTGAATGGCACTATAGGGAGACCTAGTCTGGATGACAACTATTCGCCTGGTGAAGGTCTCAAACGCACTGCTCTCAGCTCCTCACTGAGGGACCTGTCTGATTCAGGTGAGACCCTCTTATAGGCTAATAAATCACAGCCTGAAAAACGATCCATACACGTACATGGTCGTACCCTGCTATCCAAATGTAGTAATCCGAAAATAAATATTCAAATAATACTCATTCTATTTCAGTTATTTATTTTGGGGAAAATACAGTGTGGTGCAAAAGTGGGGCTCCACAAGCTTCTAGTTGGTCTTTTTCTTAGTAATAAATTATGTTTTTTTTAATTACAGTAATTTCTTACTTCTTCATGGTTGGAGGAATGCCCGTGCATAGCCTGTATGACAGGAACAACTCTAGACAGGGTGCCAACCCATCGTAATGCACATATGCTCGGGGCACTTTAGAAACACTGATTAACCTAACATGCATGTCTTTTGACAGTGGGGGGAGATTGGAGCACCCAGAGCAAACACCACACAGAAAGGACCCCTAACACAGTGTTTTTTAACACAATTTTTTTTATAATCTTCAGAATTTCTTCAACCCACAACTGATTAACTGAGGGGTTTAAAATACAACAATGGCCATGGCTTAAACATGCTTCAAACACATACATTACACCACAGTTGGGCAAAGTCACTAACGTATAGCTTATTGTATAATGAAGTATTTACTGTCTCATTCAATGTATTCAATAACGCATTGAAAGTGAAAAAGAAAAAAGAGTAATTACATGACCATGGCTTCTCCTCACTACATTTCCCAGAGCTAGATATATGTATCTAGGTTACATGAGTGGTCTAGGCCTGACTTCAAGGGTGGATCACGGTAACCCACGGTAACCCACGGTAAATCTTAATCTGGACATTTACATTAATATTAAGATTTATACCAAATATGGGGATTGGGGGGTGGCTACTCCAGGCACATCCCCCTGGAAGGGGGCGCAGGGCAAGTCCAGGACTTGTTGGATGGATATATCACAGTTGACTTCAGAACATCACCTTTGGCTGGGGACAGGGAAAGTCTGTGTTGACCTTCTCAGCTTGTTTGCACCATGGTCCTCACCTGGAAAAAGTGGAAGGAAATCAGACAGCAGGACTTTGCATAGCAGGGTGTGACCATATGCAAAACACTAACTTATACTGTAATATTGACAGATATACAAACATACACACATACGCATACCACTGAACCATTGGTTTGACATATCTTGACTGGGTGCAGGGAAACGCGGTCGCAGAAACAGCGTTGGTTCCCTTGACAGTACAATGGAAGTAAGTCTGAGTGGAGCAGAGGTCTGTATCTTTAGCTTTTGCCCAAAAACCCATCACCAAAGTGGCCACCTCACTCACCTCGCATGTCTGCCTTGGGAACCCCAGCCTAGGAACGTGCAACCCTGCCTTGCATGCGATTATCATTCTGCATCACCCACTTCAGTGCCTGTGTATCTCACCTTGGCCATATGACTGTACATGTGCTTGGAAGTAGTAGAAATAAGATCATCCATTCAATTTCTGTGACTGAGTGACAACTCACTTACAGGACCTGCACATGCATTTCGCTTTTGTCATTTGCACGCATTGTGGTGGAACGTTCATTATGTGGTCTTGCATGGTTGGGCATGAACTGTCTGTTCATCAGCGTTTTTTCTTCCTCCTACATCTCATAGTAATTGTGGTTTTAACCTCCACTGTATTAACGTATGATACAGAAATTAAGTTGTTCCATGACTCTAATCAACTCACTCATTTCCCCTTTTCCCTTGTCTTATGAAACTATCATACTTTGTGTCCACTCTTTGGCTCTCCCACCATATTTCTCCTGTACTTCTTGTAACTACTGTTCACATGCACCACCCCTTCTCTGTCCTCTCCACCATGTTCCTCTTATTTTACGCCCCCCTACCCTTGTACCTCTACCTCCTCCCTCTGTCTCTTCCTCTCGCCCTCTTGCCGTCTCCTCCTTTCCCCCCACTCTCTTTGTCTTAGGGTTCCATCATTAGCAGTCCACAGCCTCACCAGCGTTACCCAGTAGCCACTGTGCTATCGAGCTGTTATGGAACCGAAGAGTACCGGCCTCACCGCCCCATCCTGAGCCCCGGAGTGGGGGTGGGGGGTGGGCCGGGGCAGCAACACAACGCGGCACCCGTGCCCCCTGGCACTGCGCCACCCTCCAGCAGCAGCAGCAGCAGCGAGAGAGGGGCCGCCAGTGGGACGACGACCAGTGCCACTTCCTTCCTGGGATCACTGTTTGGGACGAAGCGAGCGGCCAAAACGTCATGCTCCATCATCCCGCCGGGGCCACCCTACCCCGCCCCTACGGCACCCCCACTGCCCCCACCTCTTTCCCCTTTACCCTTGTGCCCTCCAGAGACTGCTGGCACTTCCAAGATCCAGTACTGCCACACTATGGGTGCGGGCATGGTTGGACACCCACCCCCACCGTATTGCCACCCGCACCAGCTCTGCCATCACACTGGTCCTCCACGGCAACATGCCACACTCCAGCGGGTCACACTGCCACGGCGACCAACAAACAACCCCTCTCCCTACATGCCACCCCTCTCCCAGCTTGCTTTGCAGGGTCGCTACGGGAGCTCGGGCAGCGGCAGCTCGGGCAGCGTGGGCTCGACATCCGGCCAGCCTCCCCCCCTTTCTCCTCACTCCCCACTCTCCCAACTCCCACCGTTTACCCTTTGCCACGTGCAGCTCACACACTCGGCCAGAGGGGGCGGCGGGGTTGCCAAAACCCCCCTGTCTCTGTCACACTCACAGCCACACCTGCACCAACATGCACACTCCCACGCTCATACGGCCCTCCCTGCCCATCCGCAACACTTCGTGTTCGCCAGCCCGCCGCCGCCGCCCTTCCCAGCGCCCACTCCGCCGGCCCTGCCAGCCTCCGCGTCATCCGCCGCTGCTCAGCACGCCCCGCCGGCCGGCCCGTATCCGCCCCCGTATCCTCCGCTGTCCTCCATCCCACCTCCCCCCCTCCACTCCCCTTTACCCCCCCCTTCCTCCCCCCTTACCCCTCTTACGCCTCTCTCCCCTCTCCCCCCCCAGCACCCCGCCCCGCCACCGCCACAGGTTACGGCACCGTCGCCAGGCCAGACTGGCACGGCCGACAGGGCCAAATCCAAACCTACCAGCCGGATCAGCACGGTAGTATGAGCCTAGGAAAGGCCAAGGTGCGTTCCTGGGGGTCGCTACGAGGCCCCTTGGCAGTGGGAGGAGGTACGGCAGAAAGATTGGAAGACCTGGGAGGCGGAGGCCGCACGAGAGTGGACGGAAGCAAGAAGAAACGCAACCTGTTAAGACTCTGTTACTTTCACCTGCGCTTTCCCCAAGTATAGAGTTAGACGAGGGACTAACAATGCTCAGCGCATTCAGAAATCTCCCATGTTTAACAGCGGAAACAAAAAGCACAGCTGTTATGTAATACGCGCAAAGAAGTATGGAATGTTCTGACAAGCGGTGCATTTTCTGCTGCAAACACAAAGCAGTCCATGATTGATCATATAAATACGAACCAGGAATGGAATCGCAGGGGCTTATGTAAACACAAACACACACACCCACACACACACACACAGACACACAGTCATACACAGACTCAGTCACTGACTGAATGTGCACTGGGAGTGAATTAACTGAATAAAGCCATAAGAGAATGGGTTCTCAAGAGTACGAAGAGCCTCTAAATGAATCTCTAATGAGTTAGATGTTGTAAATCAGAGACAGCACATGGTGAATCCATCCTGTGCTACAGAAGAAGTGAAACGCTTTCAAAGCATTGCAGACACAAGAACTTTTCGCAATAATCCATCCACATTCATAACGAACTGACAGACAGAAGCACCTAACTCACCGTTATCTAACATACTGTCAGTCAGAATTCATTCCTAATCAAGATTTACAGATTACACCCACCGCTGCACTTAAAAATAATACTAAACTACTTTTAGCCCTGGTGCTACCTGGTCTGCACAACCACAGCTTCGTTTAATAGTGTGATACGTTAAATGGAGCATTTTCATAGGCTTGCCGTCAAACAGAACGCCGAAGGGCTTGACCTTGACAGATTTAACTCATTTCGATCTATTTGTGTAACGGTATTGTAACTCACCTGCATCGTGGGCGGTCAGTAATAATAAACCGTACCAGAGCTTATTAAACGCAATAGCAAGGTGAGCACTATAGCAGTGACCTGGAAAGATTCATTGTTGACACAGATTAAATTTACTGCTCTTCATGACCATGATGATTGTGTATTACATTGTACAAGTACTTGAGGCAACAACAACAACAACAACAACAAAAAAGCAGTGAAAAGCTATTCAGTGTCCAACAGGCCATCCAGATTTGAGAGAAGGTCATCTGGGTTTCTGCTACAAAACTGTTTCTGTGCTAATCAGAGTCACTTGGTTACTGAGGAGAGGCTGCAGCCTTTCCACTTTGGTCTTTGTGTATTTAATATGCCTGTTTGTTGTTTGTACTAATCAACTGCATTCCAAAAGCCAGTCTTTCATCATTTTGTGGCTTGTATTTTCTTTTTTTTTTTTAGCTGACCTAAATGTTTACTATAAATATGATTGGTTATATTAATTATCATTAATATTCTTCTTCTTCTTATTATTATTATTATTTGTTCTGCTATCAGATTAAAACCAATACTATAGATGACAGTAATATAGGTTCATAATGTATATAAATACACTCATAGTGGAACCTAGTGGAGAGTGTTTTGAAATTCAAATGTGACCATTTGATATAGATGGCTTTTTTGGACAATCGCACTTGTCTTTACAAGTGTTTACTGAATGTTGCAGACTTTATACTAGCATTTACTATTTTTTCAGATGTCACGTTAGAAGCTTTGGGTGCGTTTTTAGCATGTGCAATACGGATTTGGGTTGAAAGAACCCAATTTAGGGATTTGAAGCCTAATCCAGGTGTTAAGCCTTCTACCTTTTGCAGGCTTGTGGGGGGGGGGGGGGGGGGGGGGGGGGGGGGGGGGGGGGGGGGGGGGGGGGGGGGGGGGGGGGGGGGGGGGGG